>JAEIGL010000149.1:0-38523 GCA_018903715.1 Zaprionus davidi
GTACACTCAACATTAATTGAAATTTCACGCTGTATTCAGAAAGAATACAATCTTCTAGACCATAAAGAAATAGTTTATCGCGCTGTCAGAGAATATAATAACACCATAAAATCTTCCACACAGAATAAACCCAATGACATTATGTTTAACAAAATTTATCACACCCACTTACCTAACAAATTGAAAACACTTCAAACTAAAATGTTAGAATACCACAATCAAAACAGGACACCAAAAAATTATGAAGTAGGAGACATAATTTATGAAAAGAAGCATGGGGAAAGAAATAAACTACAACCTAGATATAAAAAACAAACAATAAAGGAAGATTTAGTAAATAAGGTTATCATAAATAACAAGAATCGAATAATTCATAAAGATAACATTAAGTTTTAATCAAATTTTGCATTTTTTTTATTTTGTTTTTAGTATGAACATTTTATATATATTACTTACCCCAATATTACTGGGTTCAACAATTTCTAATATTATAAACTACTCGAACGAGGAATATGTCTTACTTGAAGACGCAGACAACATATTTTTATATGAAACTTATGGAGAACTTTTCCACGTTACTAACTTAAGTTTTTATAAATATATTATCGAAGAAGAGTTAAAGTACGTGAAGGTTAGAAACATCAGATTGGGATTTTTATTTGAATTTAAAATTAGCCAGTTCCCTTTTTTCTCAACTTGCGCCACATAAAATAATTAAACGAGGTATTAATGAACTAGGCACCATTTTTAAATGGATAACTGGTACGCCAGATCACAATGACTTAATCAGAATTCAAAACAAAATCAATGACTTGGTCGAAAACAACAATAATCAAAACCAAATCAATTCTGCAATTTTTAAGGAAATTCAAAAAGTAATCAATTTACTAGAAAACTTAAATTTAGATGAAGTATTTGCTATTAAAAAACAGAGATTAAAATTATTGTCACTCGACTTACAAAATCTGCGAGACGCAATATCATTTTCAAAAGCTAATATTTTATATTCAAAAATCCTAAACAACCACGATGTGGCAGATATATTTACTCACGAAAAATATAACATAACTATAAAAGACCTAATGGATGTTTCTTTTTTTTCAATTATATCGCACAAAGGTTTAATTATGTTGAAAGTTTTTTCACGCAAAAGCCATATCTCAAGCAAACGGTAAATTAATTATAGATGACAAAGTCGCTAAATGCAACGACACTTATTACCCAACAAAAACTTTCAAAAAAGAATTATACAATAATTTTGGTCAAATTCAGGAAAAAGACAATTGCTTTGTAGATATGCTTAATAAAAAATATGCAGTTTGCAAGAAAATCAAAGAAAGAAACAAACCTGTAGAAATTATTACAGACGGTGCTATTCTAGTATCCGGTTCAAACTATATCAACCACACATTTGTTACAGGCATTTATGTAGTTACTTTTCAATTTATTGTTGATATCAATAATATAACTTATACCAATAATAAACAAAAACCGTTAAACTATATCGAAAACAATAGATTTGAAAATTACCTGATAACAGAATATTTACAAAGCAACAATTCCGAACTTAAATTTCAAAATACAAATATATTATCACAAATTATTATACCACTTAAGCATAATCATTTTGAAATAACATTTGTAATAATTTTAATCATGCTTGTATTTTGTATGTCAAAGCTTCTCAAGTACCTTTTCCCCAATTTATTTTTGAACATCTTTAACTTCATAAAAGCTAAATATTCTTTAGTTACTAAACGTAACACTATTCAAAAATCAGAAGTTGACCCTGACACTTTAAAATCATTAAGCGATAAATGTAAATTGTAAACAACTTTTCATAGTCTTTTCGGACTCTTGACAATTTATTCTCAGCTCCTCATATTTCGCTATTTTAAACAATTTCCATTGAGTCACGAGTAACTCTTCTTGGAATTAATAAACCACCCACGCAGCTTAAAAAACCTAGCGCGCAAAACACTCAATGTTTATTTGTAAACAAACTCTTCTTGAGAATAATAAGCCTAGCGCGCAAAACACCCAATGCTTATTTGTAAACAAATCCTCCTTCGTTCAAACAGCATCACGAGCTTTAAGCTTTAGTTCGATCAGCAGAAGCTTTGACATCTTCAAAGGCTACTTTGGCGTCAGAACAATATTGTAACTTTAGTCTTAATTTTGTACCACGGAGCATAGTTTAGTTATGTGGATATTTCATATGTTCCTTTTTTTTGTTTTGTGAAGATTGTGATTTGTTTACAAAAAAAAAAATGCATATGCAAACATATGTTGGCCATAAAAGTGTTTATATTTTGGTTTTGCTTCTTTCTTTACTTTCCCGACCCAAGTTTCGAAGGGTCCTTTTGTTTTTCCCCATCCCGCACTAAGAAAAAGAGTTATAATTTACATATGCACAACCACAAACCACCCTTGAAATACCACCGAAATTAACAGCATATGTAATTATGTATGCCTATGCGCTTGCATATACGTACATAGTTACATAAAGTTGTATGTTTTACTTCTGTCTCCTCTTTCGCTCTCTAAATTTTCTTCTTTGTCTTCTGAGTGCTTTGGTGTTTATTATTTTCTCGCGATGCAAACTCAATTCACTCAACTCAAATCATTGACCTATATTTCGTGCCCTCCTTAAAACAGCTGACAATTTGCAACAGAAAATATTAGAGAAATATTAGAGAAATTTTTAATAAATTATTTAAATAGGGTGGAAAAATTTAAAAGAAATAAGAAACAAATTTTAACTAGATTAAATTTTTTTTAAAAAATGGAAAAATTATTTAAAATATTTTATATGTGTAAAATTGTTATTAAATTCGAAAAAAAGATGTCTTCTATTATCTGACGTGTTGGCCGCTATGATTTTGGCGGGAGTTACTATGCAATAATTATTAAATCTTTTTGTTGTTGGTGCTGGTGGTTTAACTGTGCCAGTCAAGAATTTTCCTAGCCGTCGTGATGGCTGCTGGGATTTTGGCGGGAGTTAATGTGCAATAAAATTTAAATTTTGTTTTTTTTTTGTTGGTGCTGGTGGTTTAACTGTGCCAGTCTCTTGACTAGCCGTCGTGATGGCTGCTGGGAGCAGGGGTGATGATGCCAAATTTCCTGCTGCCGAAATAATGCACGCAGTCGCGGCCAATAGACACCGCTCGACCAGCTGCAGTATAATCAGCTGCCCTTTGTCTCCTGGCAGTCCAAGTGGCCTGATCTTTGAACTCCTGGGTCCAGTTCAGCAATGGATACAGGTAAGTATTTAATTAGTTTTTTTTCTTCTAAATCACTAAACTGGACACTACAATTTTTATACCCTTCGACCATTGAAAATGGTCAAAAAAGGGTATACTAACTTTGTGCAAATGTATGTAACAGGCATAAGGAGGCGTGGGAGACCCCATAAAGTATATATATTCTTGCTCAGGATCACAAGCCGAGTCGATTGAGCCATGTCTGTCTGTCTGTCCATCTGTCCGTCTGTCTGTGTGAACGCACAGATCTCAGCTATTATAAAAGCTAGAGTTACCAAACTTGGCAGGAAGACTCCTGTGTACTATAAGCAGATCAAGTTTATTTCAAATGTTAGGTGCCACGCCCACCGCCCCCACTAATCAATAATTTAATTTTTGAACTTAATTTGTAAGCGCTGTATATAAGATACGACTTTCTGACTTTAACATATACTATGCTAAATGAAATATCTACGTAGTCCCCAAATTACAATCCAATCGAACAATAAACACAGAAGTTATTTAAGAAAGTATGAGCATAAAACCAAGTGCTTCTGTCAGCTAACAAGGGAGACGGGCGAGCGCGACGCGCGAGCATCTGTCGGGATTAATTTCAAAGCATGTGCATATGCATATGTGTATGAATTTAACAAATTAAACTACATGGGAACATAGGTCGAAGGGTATCCCACTGTCGCGTTTTGCGCGACTGTTGCTCTCGTTCAAATTTTTTTTACTTGCAGATTTAACTTGCACTCACAATGGCTGACTCGAAACGACTCTTGGGAAAAATGGCAGAGTACCGCTTGGATCCAGCGAACGATGGCCTGCCATGTTAACCTCGCTCTCTTCGTGCCTCAAGATCTATGGCAACATCCCGGATAAGTAGACATATAAACTTTACCCATAGATGGCGTTTTATTAATATTTTCTTTTTCCGTTACAGTTTGAACTGGACGTTACAAAGTGGACTGTATATTAGAATTGGGAGTTGATGCAGAGTCTGCTGAAGAGGGCTCAGTAGGAGGGGTGCCACGATGCAGGAGTGTATTGTGGAGACCCTTGCACGTAAAACAATTATGTTGACTCGTGCAATCTTTAACGATATGCCCTCTTGCGAAGCAGTTCACACAAAACTTTTGCTGTTTTATGAAATTGGACCTTTCATCAACAGCCATTTGGAGAAAGTGCGGACACAGACATATAGGATGGTTCTCCTTTGAGCAAAGTTTGCAGGTTTGTGGTTTGCCTACAACCTTTGTCTCAAAAGAGTTGACCTTCTACGTAGGAGGCTCTTTTCGAGCAGGTTTGGGACTAGTCTGTGCGCTTGTACTGGGTTGTACGTCCTCTATCGCTTCTAATGTGCGATATCGCTCTGAAAGGAAATCTGACATTTCCTTCCACGACGGAATTTCAGCCTTGTTTTGCACTGACTGCTCCCAAAGTGACAACGTCAGCCTTGGGAGTTAAGACGAGCATAGGAAGATAAGAAGGCAATCCCTGTTCTCTGTGCTGATTTTGGAGTGGTCTAGAGCGTTAAGCAACTTTGAATAGTGCTTTGCAGGATTTGGATGGCGGCTCCAGACTCGTGAGAAACTGACGGAAGGTTGAAAAGGATCTTCAGTTGGCTGTTGACTAGCAGCCTTTTATTTTCGAACCTATCCGTCAAGTTTTTCCAAGCAGACGAGAAACCCTCATTCGTGAGAGGGGACTTGGATACGATTGCCTTCGCTTCTTCACTGGTCTTAGCATTTAGATGGAATAATTTTTCGATCTGACTTAAGTCAGGATCGGAAATGTAGACCGCTGTAAGGAGATCACGGAAAGTTGGCCATTTAAGGTAGTCTCCGCTGAAAACTTTAGCATCGAAAGGTGGTGACCGCTAGCTTCGTGGGTGGAAGGCTACTTGTGGTGCTGCAGGTGCTGGAGTGGGAGCCGTTGTGGTCTCTATACTCTCAGAGGCAAGTTCCTCGTATATGGAGTAGCAGTGGTCATACCGGGCTTGCATGGCGATCTTGTCCTCAACATTCGTCTCCGTTTGAGACAATGCATTGGAACATAGTTCATATTTAAGCTCTACGGCAGTCCATATGGATCGAAGCTGCTCAAGACGCAGTCTGTGAGTGAGGATGTAGGAGAATTTTGAATCCTGAGTGAATGGGAAAAAGTGGTGGTCGGTCGATTGTGATCGAACTGCGATCACTAAGGCAAAATGCGATCACTAAGTCTGACAAACGTAAGCAAAGAAATAATAAAATATTTCTTTGTATTAGATTAAGCGTTGAAATTAAGTGAAAAATAAAAAACAGAATATATATATACAAATATAATATAATATGTTTATGTGATATAATATGTAAATCAATTCAAATATTTAATTAGAAGAATAAATGTGTGTAGTGCCGGTGCAGCCGAAATATTGCTGCCGGCAAAGTGTATGTATATGTTAGTATCAATAAATAAATAAATGCAATAAATAAGGAATACAGTGTTATCTTTTTTGGTGTTAAATTTTGGAGGTACAATTGCCGCTTGAGGTTTGGACCTTGGCAATGTATTTTAATGGGCAACGTAAGTATGTAATATAAGTTAAGGCCCAACATGTCACAGCTCTGTAATAAGAGTATAAGAGCGCCACACGCGCAAGTAGCAGAGAACAACAAAAAGAGAACAACAAAAGAGCAATATTATCACACGCGCAAATGCCAGAACAACAACAATATCACAACCTGGAATTCGCCAGTCGATAACCGTGTGATCGGAAAAGTGCAACTTGTGCAGACAGCCACGTGAGCTGAGTCTGCACATGCCAACCAAGTCACCGTGGGATCGACAACGCACCATAGCCGGGCATGTGACACCAAGGCGTCAACGACCCGTGGGAAGTTACGCCGACAGGCCACCACACCACGAGCGCTAACCATGCACTTTCCAGTAAGCTACCGTGGGACCAATAAGCGCAAGACGAAACCCCGTCAGCAACTAATGCAGCCAGCACCGGCTGAGACCACGGAAAACACCAATAGCAGAGCGCCACATCGAAACTCCACAGAGAAGGATCATATTGCACCAACCGGCAACCAATGCCGGCCAACATAGATCAGCTACAGCGACAGCGACAGCGAACGCGACCAATGACATCGAGGGAACACCAAGAACCAGCAGAGCAGCAGCGGCGTCACAGCGACGCTTTAGGTTTGATGTAGTTTAGTTTTAGCAATTGTAAATTAGTCTTAATCTCAACTTGTTAATAAAAACATTATTTTTTTATAATAAAAAAATAATCTAAACTTTTAACTGGCGCCCGAGCAGGGACCTGGTAAAAGTTCGCGACGCGCAAAGAAATAAATATCCTCGTAAAAGTTTCGGGTCAAAAGCGGTAATCCTTGTGAACAGTAATAGTGATCCTTAAAAGTGCGAAACGATTAGGCATTGCAATCGCCCCTAAGAGTTCCACTGAAATCCTATCGAAACGCGAGTCCGCAAAGTATCCTTATAGCAATATAAAAGTGCACGATATCCAGGTATTGCAATAGCCCCTGTAGAAAAGTGTTACTAAGCTACAAGTGCGCGAATACATCCTTGTGAACGATCTGAAGTGCACGACAACTAGGTATCGCAATCGCCCCTAAATGTGCTACGGAAGTCTATAAAAATACAAGTGCGCAAAGATCACCCGAAACTAACAGTTCAAGTGCACGAAACTGGGTATTGCAATCGCCCCCACGGAAGTGCCGCAAAGAACAGAACTACGAGTGCGCAAGTGTCGGTGAATTGACACTCGAACAAAAACCAGGATTCCAATAATCGCCGTGAGCCCTCTAGTGTCCGTCCGGAGAGGCACGCGCATCTTCTAGGAGAAAGGTGTAGGGAAGGTACCCTAGTCACCCAAATCGCTGTCGCTGCAACGTGGGAAAAACGGGAAGCTGCCAACCTTACCAGCGCGAGAGCACGCCGAAATGTTACTACTGTAAGCTAATTTTTTAAGAAACATTATTCAGAAAAAAGCATTAATAATTAAAAGCAAAGTAAAGTAAACTCTAGGTTAAAAATATATTCGAATAAGATTTAAAAATTCTCTCTAAAACAATCAAAATCAATTAAATACTTAAGACTCAAAATCCTAATTAAAGCTCTATCAGCCCTTGAATTTCCCTGAAACAAACCTTTATACTTGAACTCCTTCCTCTTTCCCAAAAGCTCAAAATCCCTTTTATCCCTTCTTACCCCATAATATAAGTTAAAAGTTTAGATTATTTTTTTATTATAAAAAAATAATGTTTTTATTAACAAGTTGAGATTAAGACTGATTTACCATTGCTAAAACTAAACTACATCAAACCTAAAGCGTCGCTGTGACGCCGCTGCTGCTCTGCTGGTTCTTGGTGTTCCCTCGATGTCATTGGTCGCGTTCGATGTCGCTGTCGCTGTAGCTGATCTATGTTGGCCGGCATTGGTTGCCGGTTGGTGCAATATGATCCTTCTCTGTGGAGTTTCGATGTGGCGCTCTGCTATTGGTGTTTTCCGTGGTCTCAGCCGGTGCTGGCTGCATTAGTTGCTGACGGGGTTTCGTCTTGCGCTTATTGGTCCCACGGTAGCTTACTGGAAAGTGCATGGTTAGCGCTCGTGGTGTGGTGGCCTGTCGGCGTAACTTCCCACGGGTCGTTGACGCCTTGGTGTCACATGCCCGGCTATGGTGCGTTGTCGATCCCTCGGTGACTTGGTTGGCATGTGCAGACTCAGCTCACGTGGCTGTCTGCACAAGTTGCACTTTTCCGATCACACGGTTATCGACTGGCGAATTCCAGGTTGTGATATTGTTGTTGTTCTGGCATTTGCGCGTGTGATAATATTGCTCTTTTGTTGTTCTCTTTTTGTTGTTCTCTGCTACTTGCGCGTGTGGCGCTCTTATACTCTTATTACAGAGCTGTGACATGTTGGGCCTTAACTCTTCCCTCCTTAAGAGCGAGCGTCCTCGCTCGCCACATACACTAAGACTGGTGCTGCGTTGTTTAACGTGGCGGGGGCTGAGTTCATGTTGGTGTTAACCGTTTCCCGTTTTCTAATTGATATCCAGATGATTAATCCCGCTATGAGCAGTAGTAGGATAGGCGATAGAGTGTAGCTGAGTGCTCTCTCTATTTTGGCATATTCCCCCAGTTTCTCCAGTTTGCGTGTGTTGTTTATGTTCAGCTCCTTTATCATCTGCAGCGAGAGAACTTCGTCGACTTCATTTTGTTCCCCTATTATTTGAAAAAGAGGGGCTTCTGGTTCTGCTGCAAAGATTTCTTCCGCTTTGTATACGGCTTTCCCAACCTTTACCGTGGAATTCTGGTACTGGATGATGTATGACCCTCTTAGCTTTACCGCTTTTTCGTCCAGTGTCACGATGCCGCTAAAGTCGTTGAGAAATATAATACCTGGGAGTATCTCTTCGTGCTCTGGGATGTGCTGATTGTTAATCAGGGTGCATTCTGGTTCTTTCATTTATAATAGCGCTGTAATGCAGGTGTTATTGCTTAGGTCTGATATGTTATCTAAGTTACAAATTGTCTTATCATTATGTTTTTGACATGAATTTTTAATTGCGAAGAGCTCTCGGTTACATTCAAGAATCTGTTGGAATTTTATATCGGCTATTGTCTGATGTTTTTTTATAGCTCTTACTTCTTTTGTCCTACAAGAGTCTTCGCTTATTGTGGGTAAACTTATAATATAGATTAGGTCTAGGCCGTTTGAAGCTAATTTTATTTCGGCAAATTCTAGTAGTTCCTCAATATTGTAAAATAATTTGTTCTCTCTTTCTAAATGTTGTTCTACTACGTCTATTTCTATTGCCGATAAAATAAATGAGTTTACTGTATTTGATTTTGCCCAAGTTATGGCGTAAAGTACATTTGTTATTTCCTCCTTAATTAGTTGAATTTTATACTTTAAAATATTTGCTTTTTCATTATTTAATTGTTCGGAATTTTGGATATTTTTTAATATTGTGTTGGTAACATTACCAATCTGGTTTATTTTTTCATTGATTAATCTGTTAATTATGACTTGCTTGTTGTTATTTTCAAGCTGCCCATTGATCTTTCCCTGCAATACTTCGTGGTCGTGGTAGTCTGGCGTGCCAGCGAGCCACTTCCACGCTGAGCCGATGGCATTGATCGCTCGTTTGGTTTTTTTTGAAGGCTTAAGCCTCTGGAGATCTTGTTTTACTTGCCTGAGCTCATAGAGGAGGTATGGATGTAAGGGGTGGGATATGGGCAAGGATTCTATTGATTTTTCCAGGGAATTGTAAACGTCATCATATTTGGTTAAGTTAAAGAGGTGGATAATTTTGAATGTTCCATCTTGTTTGGCTGCCGGTCCCGTATCGATTGAGATGAGTTGTGAATTTGAGTAATCGAGGACTGTCGTCATCGCTAAACATGTTGGCAATAAGAATCTGTAAATTATGTTCGAATATTATTTTTGTGGACAATTTTCCCTGATTGAGTTTTAACTGTTGTGTTCCTATCTTCCGTGACAATTTCTTCCCTATACCGGGGCGTCAATTTTGATCCCAGTCTTTTGTTTATTTTCACGTGAATTTTTTCCCCTGGTTCGTATTTCCTTGGCTGTTCTTTGTTTTGGTTATGGTAATCTAGATCTGTTAACTGTTTCTTTTCTATTCTATCTTTAATCTTCTGCCGTTTTACTTGGATTGCTTCTGGGTTGTCCAATATGTTGCTTCTGAAGAATGTATCGATCGGTTTTTCCTTCGTAACTGAATGAATAGAGTTGTTATACTCTTGTACTGCTTTGAAGAGCAGGTCTGAGAAGGTTGAGTCTCCGTCCTCTGTCTTGAAGCATCTTAAAATTTCTGTCAGAGTCGAGTGGAAGCGTTCTACTTGTCCGTTACTTGTGGAAGCGTATGGAGGTGTTGTAAAAATTGAAATACCTAGTTGATCTTCTATCATGAATTTAATGGCTGCAGAATTTAGTGATCGTTCGTTATCCATTACTACCGACCTCGGCATACCAAATGCTATTAACATCTCCCTTAATGGGTCTCTAATGTCTTCGGACGCTCTAGAATTTAAAATTTTTACCTGTGCGTATTTGGAAAATTTGTCAAGACCTGTCAAGATGCTATTGCTTTCTGTTATATAGATATCGATGTGGATTAGTTCTCCTGGGTATTTCGGAATAGGTGTGGCTTGGATTTCTGTTTTGGGGGGATGTCTGTCGTACTTGGATTCCCTACAGGTTAGACAGTTTTTTGCTATTGCGTTTACCTTCTTTTGTAATTGTGGGAAAAAGTAATTCTTGATTATCTGGGCCTTGTTTTCTTTTGTGTTTCTGTGAGCCCTTTTATGTTCAAGAGCTATGATTTCGTTCTGCTCATTTTCTGCGATCACATCCTTAACTTTGCTTTGGGTGAATCTAACCTTATATGAGCTGAAGTGGGATGGGTAGATGTTTTGAATTTTTCCCATGATATTTTCAGAGGTGAATATTCCGTTACGGATTCTTGGGTTGAGTCTTTGTTTGAGGATTTGTATTAACTGTTCTTCAGTGAAGCTAGGTTTTTTTATTATATGTCTGTGGAAGGAGGGGAATGGGAGTTCGAAGCTGTACTGGTCTGAGCTGTCTACCGAGATAATTAATTGGTTTTTGAATACATTAATGGGCGTCTCTACGGAGTAAATAAGGTTGTGTGACGAGCTATCGTCGCTATGAACCGTCGCGGATGAACTAATTGTATTTATTAATAGTTTTGGGGGTGACCTGGATAATGCGTCGGCGACTACATTGGCTACGCCGGGCTTATACCTTAGTTCGTGATTGTATTCGCCCATAAAGTCTCTCCAGCGTTTTAACTTTGGGTTATTGTTTTGTGCATTGTTTGAAAAGGTTAAGGGTTGGTGATCTGTGTAGATCACAACTTTCGAATATCCGTACAAATAATGTCTTAGACTTTTAAGGGCCCAAACAATGGCTAACATCTCTTTTTCATTGGTAGCATAAGCTTCTTCAGTTTTAGATAGCGTGCGTGAAATGAATGCTATGGGCCTATGGTCTTGTTCTAGTACTGCCCCTATCGCGTAATCCGATGCATCTGTTGTAAGTTGGAACTCTTTGCCAAAGTCTGGGTAACTCAGCATGACATCTCTAGATATAAGAGTGTTTCTGAGTTTATTATAGGCTTCGCGTGCTTCTTTATCTAGTTCTATCGCTGTCTTATTTGAGGTATGCTTTGAAACACGGCCACATTCTCCTCTCAAGAGTGTGGTTAGTGGTTTTGCTATTTTTGCGTAGTCTCTAATGAATCGTCTGTAGTAACTAGTCATGCCTATAAAGGAGCGGAGTTCTCTAAGTGTTTTTGGAATTGGAAATTTAGTAATTGCCTCGATTTTCGATGGGTTTGTTTTTACTCCCTCTGCGGAAATTGTAAAACCCAGAAAATCTACTTCGGTCTTAAAGAAGTGGCACTTCTCAATCTGGACTCGCATATTTGCATTCTGTAATGTCGTGAACACCTTTGCCAAGCTTTCGACATGTTCGGCTTCAGTTTTGCTGAAAACAATTATGTCATCTATATAAACATAACAAATCTTATTCCTATGTTCTCTAAGTATGTCGTCGAGTGCCCTTTGAAAAATGGAAGGTGAGTTTTTGAGGCCGAAAGGTAATCTGGTAAATTCATATTTACCGCCGTCCACCGAAAATGCCGTTTTTTCTATATCTGTTTCCTTCAGTCGTATCTGATGGAAGCCACTTTTTAAATCTAGCACGGAAAAGTATTTATTTTTTCCCAACTGGGCTATTATTCTCCCTATTTCAGGTATGGGATACCTATCGGATACGGTGACTTTATTGATTTTCCTATAATCAATTACTAGTCGGAATTTTTTCTGTTCGGACGGACCGGACTTTTTCGGTACGACCCATACTGGGGCGTTGTACGGCGACCGTGAAGGTCTAATAATGCCATCAATGAGCATTTCTTCTATCTGCCTTTCTACCTCTTTTCTAAGAGACGCTGGGTATGGGTAGTGTTTGCTGTACACTGGGGTATCTGACGTGGTTCTTATCTCTCCGACTACCTCAGTAGTGTAAGTAAGTTTAGTGTCCGGGTCTGTGAATAAGTTACTATGCTGTCTGACAAGCTGTCCTAATATTTCTTTTTGCGTTTCTGTCATGTGGTCTGAATGTACTCCTATTGAGTTTACGGCTTGAGCCGTTAATTGATGAATTTTTATCCTGTATCCGTTTTCTAGGGTCAAGCTGTCGTTTTTAACATCTATTATGGCTCCTATATTCTTTAACGTATCATTCCCTAATATGCCGTGGAATGTTTTCAAGGAGGAAAGTAAAAAAAATTTCAGCGGTTTGTCTTTTAAGTTAAACAAATTCAAGATAGTATGGTGAGTGATTTCAATATTTCCGCCTACTGAATTAGCAAAAAATGGTTTCTTATTTTGTTTTGGGTTTTTGACAAGTCCTGCCTGGATGTAATTCTGGTTGGACCCGGTGTCTATCAAAAATTTTAGCGTTTTACCGTCCCCCGTTGTTACCTTAAAGTATGGTAAGGAGGAACGGTTTACTCTAAAAATGTAGCTCCGCTGTGTCTATCATGTCATTTGGGTCATCGTCCGCTTGCCAGGTCGCTTCTCCCTGCAATTCGTCGAGGTCTGCGGTTTGTGCAGCCTCGTAATAAGCTTGTTCGTCTGCGTCCGCGTTTAGTTGTAGTTCTGCATCTGTTTCTGTCTGAATATTAAATTGCCTTTGCATCTTGTTCGGATTTTGGACTGTCCCCATGCTTAATGGTCTTTTCCCTGCTGCTTCGAAATTAGGCCTGTTCATATAGTTCACATTGCGTGAACGAATTGACGGATCTACCTCCATTGGTACTGGCTTGGGTTGCGGACGAGGTGGTGGTGGTGGGTCGTTTTGTCCCTGGGGGTTGAAGTATTGTGCCACCATTGGGGTTTGTTGGAAGCGCGGTATAGGGTTTCTTTGAAACGGTGAGGGTACCTGGGGGTTTGGTTGGTAGTATAGATTTGGTTGGAAATGTTGCCTGGCTGCTACAGGTCTTCCCTGGGGGAAATTTTGCCGCGGAGGCAGTGGGGGTTGTCGTCCCGAAATAGGATTCCTTGGGGTCTGGAAATTTCTGGTCTTTTGGTTTTCTAGGAGACTGCACAGGTGGAGTGCGTGTCCTAGGTCGTATGGTTCCTTGATGGCTAAAAGTTGGGATAGATTGCCGTTTAATCCCCTAACGAATGTGTCTAGAGCCTTGTCTCTATAAAGGGCTGTTAGGTTTTGGATAGTTTCTTGTGAAGCATCGAAGCTGCCTATCTGATTAAGGATCAAGGAAAGTTGGCGGTATACGGTTTGGTAGAATTCCTGAACTGATAGATTTCCTTGTGAGAGTGAATACAGCTGATATTCTAAGGTTTTTAGATCCCGTCTATCTGCATAATTTGATGTTAAGCATTTGGAAATTGCTTTCCAGTCAAGGGGCGTATTATATGATTCCAGAACTGCGTCTGCTTCTCCTACTATTTTGTTCCGAATAGCCAGTAGGATCCCGTAGTATTTTGGGGAGCCGATCTGGTTTTCATATAATTTTAACACTCTCTCTACGCTTTTTTTCCATGAGTTGAATTCGCTTTTTGATCCTGAGAAATCTCTAAGGATGCGAACTATGTCCGGAAGTTTGTCTAAGTCGTCTAGTTTGTTTAGGAATTCTTGCCTAATGCTTTGGTCTTGTAAGCCGGCAAAATCCTTATTAGGATTTAGAACTTCCTTGACCATCTGTCCTAAATTATTACATAGCAGTTCGTTTACTACCTTTTCTACATCTTTTTGGGTAACGAGTCTGACTTGCATAGCCGGAGAGGATGAAGAGGCTGAAGGACCACTAAGGGCTCCTAATTTGGCTAACAGTTCGTCGTCTGGCATGTTGTTGGGTGAAGGGAGCTTTAAATATTTTTTCCAAATTTTTCTTTTATATTATGGGGTAAGAAGGGATAAAAGGGATTTTGAGCTTTTGGGAAAGAGGAAGGAGTTCAAGTATAAAGGTTTGTTTCAGGGAAATTCAAGGGCTGATAGAGCTTTAATTAGGATTTTGAGTCTTAAGTATTTAATTGATTTTGATTGTTTTAGAGAGAATTTTTAAATCTTATTCGAATATATTTTTAACCTAGAGTTTACTTTACTTTGCTTTTAATTATTAATGCTTTTTTCTGAATAATGTTTCTTAAAAAATTAGCTTACAGTAGTAACATTTCGGCGTGCTCTCGCTTCCCGTTTTTCCCACGTTGCAGCGACAGCGATTTGGGTGACTAGGGTACCTTCCCTACACCTTTCTCCTAGAAGATGCGCGTGCCTCTCCGGACGGACACTAGAGGGCTCACGGCGATTATTGGAATCCTGGTTTTTGTTCGAGTGTCAATTCACCGACACTTGCGCACTCGTAGTTCTGTTCTTTGCGGCACTTCCGTGGGGGCGATTGCAATACCCAGTTTCGTGCACTTGAACTGTTAGTTTCGGGTGATCTTTGCGCACTTGTATTTTTATAGACTTCCGTAGCACATTTAGGGGCGATTGCGATACCTAGTTGTCGTGCACTTCAGATCGTTCACAAGGATGTATTCGCGCACTTGTAGCTTAGTAACACTTTTCTACAGGGGCTATTGCAATACCTGGATATCGTGCACTTTTATATTGCTATAAGGATACTTTGCGGACTCGCGTTTCGATAGGATTTCAGTGGAACTCTTAGGGGCGATTGCAATGCCTAATCGTTTCGCACTTTTAAGGATCACTATTACTGTTCACAAGGATTACCGCTTTTGACCCGAAACTTTTACGAGGATATTTATTTCTTTGCGCGTCGCGAACTTTTACCAGGTCCCTGCTCGGGCGCCAGTTAAAAGTTTAGATTATTTTTTTATTATAAAAAAATAATGTTTTTATTAACAAGTTGAGATTAAGACTAATTTACAATTGCTAAAACTAAACTACATCAAACCTAAAGCGTCGCTGTGACGCCGCTGCTGCTCTGCTGGTTCTTGGTGTTCCCTCGATGTCATTGGTCGCGTTCGCTGTCGCTGTCGCTGTAGCTGATCTATGTTGGCCGGCATTGGTTGCCGGTTGGTGCAATATGATCCTTCTCTGTGGAGTTTCGATGTGGCGCTCTGCTATTGGTGTTTTCCGTGGTCTCAGCCGGTGCTGGCTGCATTAGTTGCTGACGGGGTTTCGTCTTGCGCTTATTGGTCCCACGGTAGCTTACTGGAAAGTGCATGGTTAGCGCTCGTGGTGTGGTGGCCTGTCGGCGTAACTTCCCACGGGTCGTTGACGCCTTGGTGTCACATGCCCGGCTATGGTGCGTTGTCGATCCCACGGTGACTTGGTTGGCATGTGCAGACTCAGCTCACGTGGCTGTCTGCACAAGTTGCACTTTTCCGATCACACGGTTATCGACTGGCGAATTCCAGGTTGTGATATTGTTGTTGTTCTGGCATTTGCGCGTGTGATAATATTGCTCTTTTGTTGTTCTCTTTTTGTTGTTCTCTGCTACTTGCGCGTGTGGCGCTCTTATACTCTTATTACAGAGCTGTGACATGTTGGGCCTTAACTTATAAAAGAAAAATTTGGAAAAAATATTTAAAGCTCCCTTCACCCAACAACATGCCAGACGACGAACTGTTAGCCAAATTAGGAGCCCTTAGTGGTCCTTCAGCCTCTTCATCCTCTCCGGCTATGCAAGCCAGACTCGTTACCCAAAAAGATGTAGAAAAGGTAGTAAACGAACTGCTATGTAATAATTTAGGACAGATGGTCAAGGAAGTTCTAAATCCTAATAAGGATTTTGCCGGCTTACAAGACCAAAGCATTAGGCAAGAATTCCTAAACAAACTAGACGACTTAGACAAACTTCCGGACATAGTTCGCATCCTTAGAGATTTCTCAGGATCAAAAAGCGAATTCAACTCATGGAAAAAAAGCGTAGAGAGAGTGTTAAAATTATATGAAAACCAGATCGGCTCCCCAAAATACTACGGGATCCTACTGGCTATTCGGAACAAAATAGTAGGAGAAGCAGACGCAGTTCTGGAATCATATAATACGCCCCTTGACTGGAAAGCAATTTCCAAATGCTTAACATCAAATTATGCAGATAGACGGGATCTAAAAACCTTAGAATATCAGCTGTATTCACTCTCACAAGGAAATCTATCAGTTCAGGAATTCTACCAAACCGTATACCGCCAACTTTCCTTGATCCTTAATCAGATAGGCAGCTTCGATGCTTCACAAGAAACTATCCAAAACCTAACAGCCCTTTATAGAGACAAGGCTCTAGACACATTCGTTAGGGGATTAAACGGCAATCTATCCCAACTTTTAGCCATCAAGGAACCATACGACCTAGGACACGCACTCCACCTGTGCAGTCTCCTAGAAAACCAAAAGACCAGAAATTTCCAGACCCCAAGGAATCCTATTTCGGGACGACAACCCCCACTGCCTCCGCGGCAAAATTTCCCCCAGGGAAGACCTGTAGCAGCCAGGCAACATTTCCAACCAAATCTATACTACCAACCAAACCCCCAGGTACCCTCACCGTTTCAAAGAAACCCTATACCGCGCTTCCAACAAACCCCAATGGTGGCACAATACTTCAACCCCCAGGGACAAAACGACCCACCACCACCACCTCGTCCGCAACCCAAGCCAGTACCAATGGAGGTAGATCCGTCAATTCGTTCACGCAATGTGAACTATATGAACAGGCCTAATTTCGAAGCAGCAGGGAAAAGACCATTAAGCATGGGGACAGTCCAAAATCCGAACAAGATGCAAAGGCAATTTAATATTCAGACAGAAACAGATGCAGAACTACAACTAAACGCGGACGCAGACGAACAAGCTTATTACGAGGCTGCACAAACCGCAGACCTCGACGAATTGCAGGGAGAAGCGACCTGGCAAGCGGACGATGACCCAAATGACATGATAGACACAGCGGAGCTACATTTTTTAGAGTAAACCGTTCCTCCTTACCATACTTTAAGGTAACAACGGGGGACGGTAAAACGCTAAAATTTTTGATAGACACCGGGTCCAACCAGAATTACATCCAGGCAGGACTTGTCAAAAACCCAAAACAAAATAAGAAACCATTTTTTGCTAATTCAGTAGGCGGAAATATTGAAATCACTCACCATACTATCTTGAATTTGTTTAACTTAAAAGACAAACCGCTGAAATTTTTTTTACTTTCCTCCTTGAAAACATTCCACGGCATATTAGGGAATGATACGTTAAAGAATATAGGAGCCATAATAGATGTTAAAAACGACAGCTTGACCCTAGAAAACGGATACAGGATAAAAATTCATCAATTAACGGCTCAAGCCGTAAACTCAATAGGAGTACATTCAGACCACATGACAGAAACGCAAAAAGAAATATTAGGACAGCTTGTCAGACAGCATAGTAACTTATTCGCAGACCCGGACACTAAACTTACTTACACTACTGAGGTAGTCGGAGAGATAAGAACCACGTCAGATACCCCAGTGTACAGCAAACACTACCCATACCCAGCGTCTCTTAGAAAAGAGGTAGAAAGGCAGATAGAAGAAATGCTCATTGATGGCATTATTAGACCTTCACGGTCGCCGTACAACGCCCCAGTATGGGTCGTACCGAAAAAGTCCGGTCCGTCCGAACAGAAAAAATTCCGACTAGTAATTGATTATAGGAAAATCAATAAAGTCACCGTATCCGATAGGTATCCCATACCTGAAATAGGGGGAATAATAGCCCAGTTGGGAAAAAATAAATACTTTTCCGTGCTAGATTTAAAAAGTGGCTTCCATCAGATACGACTGAAGGAAGCAGATATAGAAAAAACGGCATTTTCGGTGGACGGCGGTAAATATGAATTTACCAGATTACCTTTCGGCCTCAAAAACTCACCTTCCATTTTTCAAAGGGCACTCGACGACATACTTAGAGAACATAGGAATAAGATTTGTTATGTTTATATAGATGACATAATTGTTTTCAGCAAAACTGAAGCCGAACATGTCGAAAGCTTGGCAAAGGTGTTCACGACATTACAGAATGCAAATATGCGAGTCCAGATTGAGAAGTGCCACTTCTTTAAGACCGAAGTAGATTTTCTGGGTTTTACAATTTCCGCAGAGGGAGTAAAAACAAACCCATCGAAAATCGAGGCAATTACTAAATTTCCAATTCCAAAAACACTTAGAGAACTCCGCTCCTTTATAGGCATGACTAGTTACTACAGACGATTCATTAGAGACTACGCAAAAATAGCAAAACCACTAACCACACTCTTGAGAGGAGAATGTGGCCGTGTTTCAAAGCATACCTCAAATAAGACAGCGATAGAACTAGATAAAGAAGCACGCGAAGCCTATAATAAACTCAGAAACACTCTTATATCTAGAGATGTCATGCTGAGTTACCCAGACTTTGGCAAAGAGTTCCAACTTACAACAGATGCATCGGATTACGCGATAGGGGCAGTACTAGAACAAGACCATAGGCCCATAGCATTCATTTCACGCACGCTATCTAAAACTGAAGAAGCTTATGCTACCAATGAAAAAGAGATGTTAGCCATTGTTTGGGCCCTTAAAAGTCTAAGACATTATTTGTACGGATATTCGAAAGTTGTGATCTACACAGATCACCAACCCTTAACCTTTTCAAACAATGCACAAAACAATAACCCAAAGTTAAAACGCTGGAGAGACTTTATGGGCGAATACAATCACGAACTAAGGTATAAGCCCGGCGTAGCCAATGTAGTCGCCGACGCATTATCCAGGTCACCCCCAAAACTATTAATAAATACAATTAGTTCATCCGCGACGGTTCATAGCGACGATAGCTCGTCACACAACCTTATTTACTCCGTAGAGACGCCCATTAATGTATTCAAAAACCAATTAATTATCTCGGTAGACAGCTCAGACCAGTACAGCTTCGAACTCCCATTCCCCTCCTTCCACAGACATATAATAAAAAAACCTAGCTTCACTGAAGAACAGTTAATACAAATCCTCAAACAAAGACTCAACCCAAGAATCCGTAACGGAATATTCACCTCTGAAAATATCATGGGAAAAATTCAAAACATCTACCCATCCCACTTCAGCTCATATAAGGTTAGATTCACCCAAAGCAAAGTTAAGGATGTGATCGCAGAAAATGAGCAGAACGAAATCATAGCTCTTGAACATAAAAGGGCTCACAGAAACACAAAAGAAAACAAGGCCCAGATAATCAAGAATTACTTTTTCCCACAATTACAAAAGAAGGTAAACGCAATAGCAAAAAACTGTCTAACCTGTAGGGAATCCAAGTACGACAGACATCCCCCCAAAACAGAAATCCAAGCCACACCTATTCCGAAATACCCAGGAGAACTAATCCACATCGATATCTATATAACAGAAAGCAATAGCATCCTGACAGGTCTTGACAAATTTTCCAAATACGCACAGGTAAAAATTTTAAATTCTAGAGCGTCCGAAGACATTAGAGACCCATTAAGGGAGATGTTAATAGCATTTGGTATGCCGAGGTCGGTAGTAATGGATAACGAACGATCACTAAATTCTGCAGCCATTAAATTCATGATAGAAGATCAACTAGGTATTTCAATTTTTACAACACCTCCATACGCTTCCACAAGTAACGGACAAGTAGAACGCTTCCACTCGACTCTGACAGAAATTTTAAGATGCTTCAAGACAGAGGACGGAGACTCAACCTTCTCAGACCTGCTCTTCAAAGCAGTACAAGAGTATAACAACTCTATTCATTCAGTTACGAAGGAAAAACCGATCGATACATTCTTCAGAAGCAACATATTGGACAACCCAGAAGCAATCCAAGTAAAACGGCAGAAGATTAAAGATAGAATAGAAAAGAAACAGTTAACAGATCTAGATTACCATAACCAAAACAAAGAACAGCCAAGGAAATACGAACCAGGGGAAAAAATTCACGTGAAAATAAACAAAAGACTGGGATCAAAATTGACGCCCCGGTATAGGGAAGAAATTGTCACGGAAGATAGGAACACAACAGTTAAAACTCAATCAGGGAAAATTGTCCACAAAAATAATATTCGAACATAATTCACAGATTCTTATTGCCAACATGTTTAGCGATGACGACAGTCCTCGATTACTCAAATTCACAACTCATCTCAATCGATACGGGACCGGCAGCCAAACAAGATGGAACATTCAAAATTATCCACCTCTTTAACTTAACCAAATATGATGACGTTTACAATTCCCTGGAAAAATCAATAGAATCCTTGCCCATATCCCACCCCTTACATCCATACCTCCTCTATGAGCTCAGGCAAGTAAAACAAGATCTCCAGAGGCTTAAGCCTTCAAAAAAAACCAAACGAGCGATCAATGCCATCGGCTCAACGTGGAAGTGGCTCGCTGGCACGCCAGACCACCACGACCACGAAGTATTGCAGGGAAAGATCAATGGGCAGCTTGAAAATAACAACAAGCAAGTCATAATTAACAGATTAATCAATGAAAAAATAAACCAGATTGGTAATGTTACCAACACAATATTAAAAAATATCCAAAATTCCGAACAATTAAATAATGAAAAAGCAAATATTTTAAAGTATAAAATTCAACTAATTAAGGAGGAAATAACAAATGTACTTTACGCCATAACTTGGGCAAAATCAAATACAGTAAACTCATTTATTTTATCGGCAATAGAAATAGACGTAGTAGAACAACATTTAGAAAGAGAGAACAAATTATTTTACAATATTGAGGAACTACTAGAATTTGCCGAAATAAAATTAGCTTCAAACGGCCTAGACCTAATCTATATTATAAGTTTACCCACAATAAGCGAAGACTCTTGTAGGACAAAAGAAGTAAGAGCTATAAAAAAACATCAGACAATAGCCGATATAAAATTCCAACAGATTCTTGAATGTAACCGAGAGCTCTTCGCAATTAAAAATTCATGTCAAAAACATAATGTTAAGACAATTTGTAACTTAGATAACATATCAGACCTAAGCAATAACACCTGCATTACAGCGCTATTAAAAATGAAAGAACCAGAATGCACCCTGATTAACAATCAGCACATCCCAGAGCACGAAGAGATACTCCCAGGTACTATATTTCTCAACGACTTTAGCGGCATCGTGACACTGGACGAAAAAGCGGTAAAGCTAAGAGGGTCATACATCATCCAGTACCAGAATTCCACGGTAAAGGTTGGGAAAGCCGTATACAAAGCGGAAGAAATCTTTGCAGCAGAACCAGAAGCCCCTCTTTTTCAAATAATAGGGGAACAAAATGAAGTCGACGAAGTTCTCTCGCTGCAGATGATAAAGGAGCTGAACATAAACAACACACGCAAACTGGAGAAACTGGGGGAATATGCCAAAATAGAGAGAGCACTCAGCTACACTCTATCGCCTATCCTACTACTGCTCATAGCGGGATTAATCATCTGGATATCAATTAGAAAACGGGAAACGGTTAACACCAACATGAACTCAGCCCCCGCCACGTTAAACAACGCAGCACCAGTCTTAGTGTATGTGGCGAGCGAGGACGCTCGCTCTTAAGGAGGGAAGAGTTAAGGCCCAACATGTCACAGCTCTGTAATAAGAGTATAAGAGCGCCACACGCGCAAGTAGCAGAGAACAACAAAAAGAGAACAACAAAAGAGCAATATTATCACACGCGCAAATGCCAGAACAACAACAATATCACAACCTGGAATTCGCCAGTCGATAACCGTGTGATCGGAAAAGTGCAACTTGTGCAGACAGCCACGTGAGCTGAGTCTGCACATGCCAACCAAGTCACCGTGGGATCGACAACGCACCATAGCCGGGCATGTGACACCAAGGCGTCAACGACCCGTGGGAAGTTACGCCGACAGGCCACCACACCACGAGCGCTAACCATGCACTTTCCAGTAAGCTACCGTGGGACCAATAAGCGCAAGACGAAACCCCGTCAGCAACTAATGCAGCCAGCACCGGCTGAGACCACGGAAAACACCAATAGCAGAGCGCCACATCGAAACTCCACAGAGAAGGATCATATTGCACCAACCGGCAACCAATGCCGGCCAACATAGATCAGCTACAGCGACAGCGACAGCGAACGCGACCAATGACATCGAGGGAACACCAAGAACCAGCAGAGCAGCAGCGGCGTCACAGCGACGCTTTAGGTTTGATGTAGTTTAGTTTTAGCAATGGTAAATCAGTCTTAATCTCAACTTGTTAATAAAAACATTATTTTTTTATAATAAAAAAATAATCTAAACTTTTAACTTATATGTGTATATTTTACACATATATAGTGACATATTCACATACATAATGACATATGCACATCATACATACATAGTAAAGGACTCACACGGCACTATACAAACTCCACTCAAGTTACAACGCCTTATGCAAAAAAATTGTCGTAAACATCTTACTCAGCAAAAGTATCCACGCGCATGCAGTCGCTTAGCGATTCTACATGATCATATTATACACACAAACATAAAACATACATACTCTATTTGATAAACATATCTACAGTTTAAAGCTTACAGCGAAATATTCTTATATTGAATTTTTAGTCTTAAGTTGAATGCCAATCTAAATAAACTCCAACTCCAATATAAAAACCCTCTCAAGTTTATGAGTTTTATTTTGGTTTTCGGTGTGGAACATTTCAGCGTTAGTCTCTGGACCAATAGTTCGACTCAACACGAGATATTTTGATATCTCACGTCAGTGGCGCGGCCGGTAGGATAATAGTGTTCGAATATAGATGCGATAGCCAGACTTTCCAATTCTCGCATTCGTTCTCCAGTTATCCGCAAAAGAACTTTCGTAAAGACAATTTGCATCGGTCAACAACGCTTTAAGTTTACATAAGTAAACCTCGACCGTGAAGTGATAACCGTGAAACCTGGCAAAACACAATTGTCGTTAAGAAACTTAAAAACAATTTTAAGAAGACGCTCTAGAATTCGCCGGAGTGATAAATGCAAACGGTTATCTCCAAGAGAGTGAAATAGAAGTGCAGTGAAAATTAACAACTGAAACTTTACAAATTAGAAAAATAAATAAATTAAGTGAAACACATAAAGCAAAAACTTACTTAAAACAACTTACAAACTAAGAAAACCAATTCGTTTAAATAACTAAACATAACAAAAAACAAAAACAATATAAATTAATCAACAAATTAAAAACAAATCAACAAAATGGCAATGTCAGAGCAACAACCAATTCTTCTTTGGGAAGGTAACATGATCCAAGTGGAACGTCAAATACAAGCAGTAGAGAGCTTCCAAGGCGACGCAAATACTCTCTATACCTTCATAAGTCGCATCGACTTTATTCTGGCCCTGTATCAAACAAATGATGCACGACAACAACTTATCATCTTTGGGCATATCGAGCGCAACATTAGCGGCGACGTCATGCGTGCCCTGGGTGTTACGAACTTGACCACCTGGACAGATCTTCGCAAGCACCTCATCCTGAACCACAAGCCTCAAGTGCCGACTCATCAATTACTAGAGGATTTTCGTAACACACAGTTCCGAGGTAATGTAAGATTATTTTTGGAAGAAGCAGAAAGAAAAAGACAAATGTTAACTACTAAATTAGATTTGGAAAATGATTCTGAAGAAACTATATTATACAACCGATTAATTAAAACAAGCATTGATACTTTAATACAAAAGTTACCCTCACATGTTTACTTAAGAATCGTCAATTGCAATTTACCAGATTTAAGGTCTCTTATAAATACACTTCAAGAAAAAAACCTTTATGAAGAACAAATTCATCAGAATTCATCAGACAATCAAAAATGAGCATAGATGAGACTAGATATCAAGAAGACATGCATAATCCATATCAATCGCCTTATAACCCAGTATACCCTTACCACCCCGCTTGCTAACAAACTGATCCCAATTTGTATTCTTATGATCCAAATGTCTACCCTATGCAAACTTATGATACTTTGTACCAAACTAACGATGCCTCAAACCAAGCCTATTACCTTTCAGGTCAAGTAGAAGAAGAGCAGCAACCTCTAAATGAAAATGAACATTCGGAAACAGAACATGCAGAAAATTTTCAGTTATTAGTGTAAGGAGTTAGTTAAGTTAAGCAACACTGTTAGATTTACGTAGTATACAACACTGGATATTAAGTTGGCAAGGCAGTTGATCATCAACCACAAACGTGTACGGATGCCCTTAAATAAATATATTGTTAATATTAAAACCAGCGTTTTATTAATGAGCACCCACTCATTACATGGTGTCAGAAGGTGTGAACATCAAAACGAAAAACTTATTAAAGGTGAATTAATATAAAGCTAACATTGAACAGTGAATTTAAGCGGTGTACATACATTTGCAAATACATACGTATACAGAAAAACACATATAAGTATATATACATACAGAGGAAAGTATCGATACTCAGTGAGTATCCATCGATATTGACAAACTAGTTCAACAATCGATAACTACCAGGGCAGCACAAAGTCAAGCAAAATCAACACTGGGTTCAATTTGCAAAGTACAAATAAACAATGACCATGAGTGAAAGGGCAATCAGAGAGCTGGATTGCAGCATGATAGCGACGGAATGGCCAACATGGAAGCAAGAGTTCATAATGTATCTTATTGCAACGGGAAAATCCTCGGAACCGGAGAAGACCAAAATTGCAAACTTCTTGTGGCTGGTGGGCAGAAAAGGGTCGCAGATCTACAACACGTTGTACCCAAATGATGGTACACAGGATTCGATGCTTGGGACAACTACAGTGAATGGTGACGTTCAGCAGCGGAAAATTGAAGAGGTGTTAAAAAAATTTGATGATTTTTGTCTGCCACAAAGGAACACTGCAATGGAGTCATACAAATTCAATATGATAGCACAAAAGGAGAGACAACCATTTAGTGAATTTGAGACTGAGTTGCGGGAGCAAGTACGTCATTGCAATTTTATTTGTGAGTGTGGCAAGTCGTATGAAGACCGAATGTTGCGCGATCGTGTCATCATTGGAGTCCAGGATAAAAAACTGCTGCTAAAATTACTGGACGGTCGTGATGAGCAGCTGTCAAAAGTTACTGAAACTTGTAAAGCATATGAGGCAGCGAACATTCACAAAGGAATTCTAGAAGGCAAGCAGGTTATCAACATCATAAAGGAGGATGAAGCAACGATTAACGCAATTAATCGTGTTTGTTTTAACTACGGGGGACCATGGAAATTTGGCCATAAAGATGAATGCAAAGCAAAGGATATTACGTGCCATCGATGTGAGAAGAAGGGCCATTTTCAACGAATGTGCCGAAAGCAGAAGAATCAACAACATGAAGCGAAAATAGCATTCGAAAAGAAGAACAAAAATGGAGCTACAATGGTGGGTGCAGGGAACAGACAACAACAAGGTAAGAAAATCGACGGGTACGGTGATAAATTTAAATTTAATAAGAATCCTTTTAGAATAAACTCTACAGGATTAAAACATAAGCGGTGGACCAAAGATTATCAGATAGGAGAGAAAATAGTAAGGTTTAAGCTTGATTGCGGATCTGATGTAAACTGTGTCCAATGAAAATTACTTGAAGACTTAAAAAAATCAACAAATCTTAAGTTTAATATTAAACCACATGAATATTCATGGAAAAGTAAAGTTGCCTTGCTATGATTTAAAATTAAAAACTGAACGATCTATTAACTTTGTTATAGTGGTTGATAGCTGTGAACCAATACTTGGGTTAGAAACGTTTGAAATGTTGGGATTAATCAAACGATTAGATGTGAATAGTATAGAAGACCAGGATAGAAAAAGAGACTCTGCTATAGAGTTATACAAGGATGTGTTTAATGGAATAGGCAAATTCCCGGGAAGCTTCAAAATACAGTTAATTAACGATGCAAAACCAGTGCTACATTATAAGAAACGGATACCGAGTTCATTAACAGATAAACTAAAAGCTGAGCTTGATACAATGCTGCAGGATGATATCATTTCACGGGTAGACTATCCAACTGATTGGGTGAATAACTTGCAAATAATTGAAAAGCCAAATGGTAAACTTCGCATTTGTTTGGACCCGAAGCCACTAAATGCATGCATTAAACGAGAACATTTTCGCATTCCTACTATTGATGACTTAACGTCAAAATTATCGGGTAAATTAATCTTTTCGGTCTTTGACTTAAGTAGTGGGTTTTGGCACATGGAATTAGATCAATTAAGCTCGGACTTAACAACTTTTATGACTCCTTTTGGACGATTCAAATTCAATAGAGTACCATTTGGTCTAAACTGTGCGCCAGAAATGTTTCAACGGAAAATGATTAGTATTTTTGGTGATTTACCTGGAGTCATGGTATATTTTGATGATCTTGCTATTTGCGCAGATAATAAGGATGAACATGATAAAATGATTGATTTAGTTATGAAAAGAGCACGGGAAAATGGTGTAAAATTTAATCCAGACAAAATTCAATACTGTTGTTCAGAAATTAAGTTCATGGGAAATGTTATATCGGAAGGAAAAATTAAACCAAATATAAAATATCGGGATGCAATTTTAAAGATGAAAAACCCCGAAAGTAAATCGGATGTATTGCGGTTTTTAGGTCTTCTGAAATACCTATCTAGATACATTCCAAATTTGTCAAAGCAATCAGCCAATTTACGTAACTTAACCAAGAATAATGTACAGTTTGTTTGGACGGCAGAACACGATAGAGAGTTTGAAAACTTATTAGGAACTGTAACTGCAGAGCCAGTATTGGTAATTTATGACCCCAAGCTACCAGTAGTTGTTCAAACAGACGCATCAAAGGATGGATTGGGTTGTGTAATAATCCAAAACGGGCACCCAGTAGCATTTGCTTCTCGCATTCTGAGTTGCAGTGAGCAAAAATGGTGTCAACTAGAAAAAGAATTATTAGCGGTTGTGTTTGCATGTCAGCGTTTTCATTTCTTTTTATACGGACGAGAGTTTACTGTTGAAAGTGATCACAAACCATTAGAGACTTTAGTTTTGAGGGATATAGATGATGTTACTATGCGGCTTCAGCGTATGTTCATGTCGCTACTGAAATATCCTAAAATAAACATTGTATATAAGCCGGGAAAGGAAATGTTAGTTGCAGACTGTCTATCACGAGCTCAATTATCAGACATTTCAGAGATTGAAGGTTTATCTGGAGTCATTCATTCAGTTATTAAATCAATTTGTGTAACACAAGACAACTATGATATTTATCGTCGGAGCCTAGAAGAAGATGAAAAATGTAATCACATTGCTTCTTTTGTTAAGAAAGGGTGGCCGGGATATCATCATCTTGATGATTTGGGCATGAAATTTCATGCTATAAAATCGGAATTGCATTTTGAAAATGGTTTATTATTCTGGAATCACAGAGTAGTTATACCATCAAAAATGCAAAACAAAGTGTCGAAATGGTTACATGAGCCCCATCTAGGAATAGAAAAAACCCTCGCGCGCGCAAGAATGCTCTATTATTGGCCAGGCATGAACAATCAAATTAAAGAAATGGTAGAATCCTGCAGTGTATGTGAGAAATTTCGGCGCAGTAATCAGAAAGAACCGTTGGTGCATGAAAAGTTACCAAGTTATCCGTTTCAAGTAACAGGCATGGATTTATTTGAATTTGCAAATCGCGACTATATTGCTTTAATTGACTCGTACTCAAACTTTGTAGCAACTGAAAAATTACAAAACAAAACATCGGGACATATAATAAAAGTTTTGAAATCAATATTTGATAGAATTGGCTAGCCTACCATTATAAGAAGTGATAACAGTCCATTTGGGTCAGCAGAATTTAAAGATTTTTCTTGTAAATATAATGTTGAACTAAAATTCTCAAGTCCAAGATACCCACAAAGCAATGGTTTAGCAGAAAAGGGCGTAGCTATTGTCAAAAATATATTAAAACGGTGCTATGAAGCGAATGATGTTGAAAGTTTTCAATACAGAATATTAGAATATAACACCACACCACTTGGTAGCATGAAACTTACACCGGCAGAATTGTTTTTCGGTAGACTTGTTAAGACTAAACTCCCCATATCAGAGTCACTGTTAAAAAGGAATAGTTTAAGTGAAGAAGACATTCAAAATAAATTAAAAATACAAAAAGAAAAGTAAAAGTATTATTACGACCGCATGCAAAGTCACTAGCCGAAATAAACATGAGTGATTTGGTTATATTTAAAAAAAATTCAAATGTATGGCATTATGGAAAAATTGTTGGAGTAGTAAATAATCGGTCTTATATATTAAAAGATAGTTTCAATAATCATTATCGAAGGAATAGACGCTTCATTGCTAAAACTAATAATAAGGATTTTAATGCTAGTGATTTAGCCTACGAAAACAATATAAAATGTAATAACAATAATCAAAATGTACTACCTGAAATTGAAATAATTAATGATGAAAACGAAAATACAAATACAATAGAATGATCCCATGTTAGTAGAATTAAGTGATTCAGAAGATCAGTATTTTACTGCATCTAGTTCAGATACTGATACTGAAAATCCAAACGTAGACTATCAAACAAGAAGTGGTCGATCAGTGCGACCACCTCAGCTTTTTAGTGAAATAGACTGGTCCACCCGCTTATTAATTTTAATTAAAATTCATTTATAAAAAAAAAGCATGTAAGGAGTTAGTTATGTTAAGCAACACTGTTAGATTTACGTAGTATACAAGAGTGGATATTAAGTTGGCAAGGCAGTTGATCATCAACCACAAACGTGTACGGATGCCCTTAAATAAATATATTGTTAATATTAAAACCAGCGTTTTATTAATGAGCACCCACTCATTACAATTAGCCCCGGATAAAATCAATACATAATTATTAAATATAACGATAAAAGTCTAAAGTGTCTTATTGACACCGGGTCAACCGTAAATATACTAACTCGAAACATTTTTGATTTACCTGAGAAACAGGCAAACCACCTAATTCATACCAGCAATGGATCGTTCACCATAAACAAAAGTACAACCTTGCCTCCAACCGATGTTTTCCCAGTAACTCAAGACTTTTTGATACATTCTTTTTCAAATGAGTATGATATGCTTATAGGACGCAAATTGTTATCTGCAGCAAAAGCAGTAATTGACTTTGAAACACAAACAGTAAAGATGTTTAGTAACAAATTCAAACTAATTAATTCCAATAACACTCCTGAGCAAAATCATTTTCAAGAACATCCCTCAACTCAGGAAAAACCTGAATTTGAAGAAAATTTGTTTCGACTAAATCACTTAAATATAGAAGAAAAATCAAAATTGACTACTCTTTTAAAGAAATTCAAAAATATCCAATATCGAGAAGGCGACAACCTTATTTTCACTAACCAACAAAAACACACGATTAACACTTGGAACAATATTCCGATTTATGCAAAGCCATATGGTTATTCACAAGCTTATGAAAGTGAAGTTGAAAATCAAATTCAAGACATGCTTAAACAAAAGATAATTCGGGAAAGTAATTCACCTTACTGCAGCCCCATTTGCCTTGTACCAAAAAAATTAGATGCCTCCGGACAGAAAAAATTTCGTATAGTACTCGTAATTGATTATAGAAAACTTAACGAGATCACTGTAAACGATAGATTCCCTATACCAAACATGGACGAAATTTTAAGTAAGCTAGGCAGATGCAATTATTTCACAACAATCGACCTGGCAAAGGGCTTCCATCAAATTAAAATGGACCCTGAATCAATAGCCAAAACAGCATTTTTAACTAAGTATGGGCATTACGAATTTACTCGTATGCTATTTGGGCTCAAAAATGCACCAGCTACTTTTCAGCGATGTATGAACAATATACTTCGCCCACTTCTTAATAAAAATTGCTTGGTATACATGGATGACATCATTGTTTTTTCCACTTCACTTGAAGAGTTACTAGAGATGGACTAAAACCTAATCCCGAAAAAATAAAAGCCATTAAAAAGTACCCATTACCAAGCAAACCTAAAGAGATCAAAGCCTTTCTAGGTCTTACAGGTTATTATAGGAAATTTCTACCCAACTTTGCCGACATTGCTAAGCCTTTAACGAGATGTTTGAAAAAAAACTCTAAAATATTGTAGATACTAAACAGATGGACTACATAGAAGCATTTGAAAAGCTTAATATTTGATTTTCGAGGACCCAATCCTAAAAATACCTAATTTTGAAAGAAAATTCGTATTAACTACAGGTGCTAGTAATGTGGCTTTAGGAGCTGTTTTGTCACAAGATGGACATCCAATCAGTTTTATTAGAAGAACCTTAAATGAACACGAAATTAATTACAGTGCCCTAGAAAAGGAGCTTTTAGCCATAGTCTGGGCGACAAAACGCGTTCGACATTATTTGTTAGGACGACATTTTGAAATAGCTTCCGATCACCAACCACTTTGTTGGTTGCACAAATTAAAAGAACCAAATGCTAAATTAACGAGATGGAAGATCCGACTTTGGGAATACGACTTTGAAATCAAATATATTAAAGGAAAAGAAAATTTTGTAGCGGACGCCCTATCAAGAATAAAAATAGAACAGACATTTTTCGGTGAATCCACCCAGCATAGTGCAGAAGAAGATAGTAGTAACCTAATAAGTTTGTCTCAAAAACCCATTAACTGTTCTAAAAGACAGGTTATATTTTCCAAAGGACCGCCTAGTGTTAGACACGAAACCTACTTCAAAAAGCAAATAATCCATATTTCGTATGACGAAATGACAATAGAAAAAGCCGAAAGAATTTTAGTCGACCATTTTTGTACAAAGACTAGCGTTTTATACATAGAGAGTGATGCAGACTTCGAAATAATTCAAGCTGCACATAAAGAAATAATAAATACAAAGCACACTAAAATCACCGGTAGCCTAATTTTACTGAAAAATATACCTTCATATACAAAATTTAAAGAGTTAGTCCTGAATACCCATGAAAAACTTCTACATCCCGGTTTACAAAAAACATCAAAACTCTTTGGCGAATCTTACTATTTCCCTAATAGTCAACTACTTATTCAAAACATTATAAATGAATGTCATATTTGCAATCTGTCTAAATCAGAGCACCGTAACACAGATATGCCGATAAAAATTACACCCAAACCAGAACATTGTCGTGACAAATTCGTCATAGACATTTATTCCTCTGAAGGTAACCATTATTTGAGTTGCACAGACATTTATTCAAAATTTGCTACACTTGAACGTATAAAAACAAAAGATTGGATAGAACGTAAAAATGCCTATATGCGCATATTTAATCAATTGGGGAAACCTAGAGTATTGAAAGCAGACAAAGAAGGCGCATGTACCAGTTAAGCCCTAAAACGATGGCTCGAAAGTGAGAACATCGAATTACAACTAAACACAGCAAAAACAGGAATAGCAGACGTGGAGAGGCTCCACAAAACAATAAATGAAAAAATTCGAATAATTAAAAATTCCGACGATAACAAAGCTAAGCTGAGTAAAATAGAAATAATACTTGACATTTACAACCACAAAACCAAACACGATACTACTGGACAGACCCCAGCCCATATATTTCTATATGCAGGACAACCATGCTTAGATACCCAACTTGACAAAGAAAATAAAATTAACGAAATTAATAACAACAGAAAAGAATATGAAATTGATACAAAATATAGAAAAGGACAGCTATAGAGAGGTAAACTAGAGAATCCCTTCAAATTAAATAAAAATGTAGAACAAACGGACAATAACCACTACAAAATTACCAATAGAAATAGGGAAACTCACTATTATAAGACCCAGTTCAAAAAACAAAAGAAAATTAACCAAATTATCATCCCACAGGCTCACAGTAATCCAACTCCTCATCTTTACCACAACATGTTACACCCAACAAATCCAAATAAATAACATCGATACCAACCATGGATATTTGCTTTTCTCGGATAAACCTATACAGATGTCATCTGCATACGAGCACCATTGCTTAAGAACTAACCTAACCGAAATTAATAGCATAACTGACCATTTTAGCCAAAGTATAGCTAACTACAATAATGTACCCCATATCCAGTTGTTATATAAAAAATTGCTTAGGGAACTAAACGGAATCAACTTACACCAAGGAAACAGACAGAAACGAGGACTGTTTAATATAATAGGTTCAGCATACAAATATCTTTTTGGCACCTTAGATGACAATGACCGAGTAGAAATTCAAAAACACTTAGAAGCACTTGGAACAAACTCAGTAAGATTACACGAACTAAATGACGTAATACAGTTAATAAATAAAGAGATGCAAAAAGTTGAAGAATTTGAAAACCACCGAATAAACATCGATACATTAGTACACGAACTTCTACAGTTTACAGAATATATAGAAGACATAGAGATGGGTATGCATCTCTCTCGACTCGGACTGTTTAATCCAAAACTGTTGAACTATGACAGACTAGAAAACGTAAACGCAAAAAACATATTATCAATTAAAACATCAACATGGATTAACTACAAAGACAATCTTTTGCTTATTATATCCCACATACCCACTAATCAAGAATTAATTAATACTGTGAAAATCATTCCCTATCCCGACCACCATGGTTATCAGCTAGATCACACTAACACACTATCCTATTTTGAAAAAGACGGAAAAGTATTTACTTCTAAAAACACAGAAATTGACGATGAATGCATTACAAATATAATTAAACTTAATAAACCAATTTGTAATTACATACCTATTCAATCAACAGAAATAATTAAATACATTGAACCAAATACAATTGTGACATGGAATCTAACTGAAACAAAACTGAAACAAAATTGTCAAAACTCAAATAATAATCTACAAATTAAAGGAAATAAAATTATGCAAGTAAACCAATGTAAAGTTGAAATAGGAAACATAACTTTAAACGAAAATTACCAAAAACCAGAAATAAATTTGACTCCTTTATATTCACCTTTAGAATTAACAAAAATTAAAATTATTAGACACAATGACATTGTACAACTAATAACAGAAAATAATTACACTTTTTATTTTATTATCGCAATAATTATTCTGGTAATAATCTTATTATATATTTATATATCTTAAATATGCAACATTCAATCCAATTACTTTATTGTATTCAAAACTAAGATCAATAAAAACAACAAACGTAGACATGTCACAAAATTCAAATATTAATGAAGAACCACTACCTAAATTGTATCCATCAGTCACTGAATAACCATTGACTTCTCTTTAAGGGGAGGGTAGTGACATATACACATACATAATGACATATGCACATCATACATACATATTAACAGACTCACACGGCACTATACAAACTCCACTCAAGTTACAACGCCTTATGCAAAAAAATTGTCGTAAACATCTTACTCAGCAAAAGTATCCACGCGCATGCAGTCGCTTAGCGATTCTACATGATCATATTATACACACAAACATAAAACATACATACTCTATTTGATAAACATATCTACAGTTTAAAGCTTACAGCGAAATATTCTTATATTAAATTTATAGTCTTAAGCTGAATGCCAATCTAAATAAACGCCAACTCCAATATAAAAACCCTCTCAAGTTTATGAGTTTTATTTCGGTTTTCGGTGTGGAATATTTCGGCGTTGGTCTCTGGACCATTAGTTCGACTCAACACGAGATATTTTTATATCTCACGTCAGTATATTAGTATACAATTTAGAATTAGTTTGGAGAGTGTATGTACCTTTGTTCTTAAGAAAAGCATAGGAGAAGGTTCATACATATATGTGGCAGAGGTTTGTAACTAGAATTAGATGGATAAACTGTGTGTAATTTGTGATTCGTATTTCCGTATATATACGAGTATATGTATGGAAAACTTTCGAAGGTGGCAGTGGTCTGTAGGTAAATATATGCTTACTAATGCAGCAACATATGTACATACATACAGAGATGCCGGTGACGCAAATTGCGAGGTTAGGAGAAATTAGAAAATATTTTTCTTTTCACAAAGGAACAATTACACACAGTCCTCTGCCGCATAAGTTAAGTAAAAAATTTAGTCCTTATCTGTGGGGGATCCTGACGAGATGTCGGTGCCTTGTGGTTCGAGCGGAGCGAGGGGATGAAAAAATCCAGCGACGTGAGTCCAATAGGAGAGAAAATCCGGCTCGAAGGACCAATGTTTGTAGTGGCGGCTGATATTATTATATTCCTTCTTGAGGGGATCGTAGAATAGAGGTGAAAATGCTGTGGAAAACGAAAACCGACGCGAGAAACAATTCGGAAATAAAGACAATGCGGGGCGCGTGGTGTTCACTTCCCTTTATATTTTTCAACTATTCTGGTCTGTACAATGTAAATATAGCTTAGCCTAACTTAACATACATATGTTGGATAAAAGAGCGCGAGAGCCCTCGGTGACTCTCGCACTGTTTACGCCGATATGCTGCCTACTTTTCGGCGGCCAGTTTCGATGTAAACAGAACCTGTCAAACAATTTACCTCAACCATCAATCCGCAATCAACGTCTAGGAACATTTGGTCCAAGATTAGGACATTTTGTGGTCTGCACAATAGAAAACACATCCATGTTATAAATTGCCCTGAATTATCCTCTCCTATCTGCAACGACAAAACAATAGCCAACACATTCGCAAATTTCTGGTCCAACTAGTCCACTGATCTTAATTTCTCTCCTACATTTATTAATAACAAATACAGCAAAACATTTTCATACATAGCATGTCCTTCCCGCTCAGCACAACAAATCGAATCTGATATCTCACAAACTGAATTAGACTCCGCAATATCTAGCCTAAAAGGTCACACACCTGGGATCGACCGAATTTCTTATCCAATGATAGCTAATGCCTCGGTAGCTGGGAAAACACGCCTACTTCAACATTTCAAAAACATACGTGTATTTAATAGTCATATTCCACAACAATATAAAACAAGCTTAGTAATTCCTATTATCAAACCAAACTCAGACAAAACCTCAATCACCTCATATAGACCAATCAGTCTAAACCCTTGTGTCGCCAAAATACTGGACAAAATTATAGCCAAAATTATAAATTATAGGTTATGGTGGTTTGTAACAACAAACTTATACACATAAACCAAGTAGGTTTTAAGAGATGGAGGTCCGTTTTAGATAATCTAGCTTGCATAGATCATCTCATAACGGAATCACTATCACACAAGCAACATATTTCAATAATTTCACTTGATTTTAATAAAGCTTTCGAAAAGATTGGAATACATGCTATAATAACACAGCTTCAAGAATGGAACATAGGACATAACATTCTTAGATATGTTATTAACTTTATGAAAAACAGGAAAATCAAATGCCGTATTGCTAATCGTATTTCGCACTCATTTCCATTAGACAACGGGATACCCCAGGGATCCCCTATGTCAGTAACTCTTTTTCGTATAGTATATAATAAACTGGCCAATTTATTCAAAATTCAAAAAAATCTTACATTTGTAGGCTACGCAGACGATTTTCATATTCTCGTGTAATTTAACCAAAACCAACACACAGCAAACTTAGAATAAATCATTGTTTGGTGCTCTACTACGGGGTCATCTCTCTCACTTATTAAATGCAAGCACCTACTCATTTGTAGGAAACATAATTGCAAATGCAAAACTTCAACAAACAACTATCTCATACCAACTGTTTCAAACATAAAAATACTTGGATTACCATTTGATAAAAAAAACTGACTTTTTCACTATCCAAATCATTAAATATAATTAGATGTTTTTCAAGTCATAAATTTAATTACCACACACACACACCTTAATATCCATCATCAAATCAATAATTATATCTAAAATCGATTATGGTCTTTGTATCTATGGCAATGCAGCACATGCACAGCTGAAAAGAATACAAACTATGTTAAATAATGCAATCAGAATAGGCCTAGGAGCATTTCCATCAACTCCTCTTAACAATCTTTTAATGGAATCTGGAATAAACACAGTAGCCGAACGTATAAATTTCCTACAAGCTAAACTAATTAAAAATATATATTTTTCTAAAGAAACGCCATTAAACTTAATAGTAAAGAAATTGAAAAACAACCGATTTAATAAAACTAAAACTAAATTCTTATGAGCTATAAATAGAGGAGTAAACTTTTGCCGCGATCTAGACATTAAACTCTATCAACCTCCTGAAATTAAACCCAAACAACCTCCTTGGAAACTTAACAGGTATACAATTAACAAGGAGCTTTACCATCTTAATACACAAAACACCAATGCAACAATCTTTTCAAAAAAGTTGATTTTCATTAAAAATCAATTGTCCAATCATACTTTTATATACACAGATGGTTCAAAAACATAACACTCCACTTCCTTTTCTATCACTACGGAAGAACGAACTTTAAAAATAGGTTTACTTCAAAAAACTTATTAAAACTAAACCTGGTAAAATTGTAATTTGTTCTGACTCCCTATCGTCACTCCAGACCTTTGAAAACAGTGTAAACGTCACATACTACCACAATAAGAACTTTATTAATGTGCTGTTACCCTAAGATATTATTACTTTGGGTTCCGGGCCACAAAGCTATAAAGGGAAATGAACTAGCCGACTACCAAGCTAAATTAGCACCTAAATTTCCTCTAATCTTTACCAACAACTTAAAACACCTGGAATTTAAACAACGTCATCAAAATAAGACTGCTTAATAGCAAATTAAATCGACTTAACCAAACATCTAGATGGTATCAAAATATAAATAATGCTAATGTAAACCACAACCATTATATAAAATATATATAACATGATACAATCCCAAGAAACATTTAAACCATTACTTTTATCATAATATAAACTTCATTTGTACATACTGTCAACACAATACAATAACATTAGAACATATCTTAATAGACTGCCTATCCCCATTTCTTACTAACCAACGCTCTAAATTTTTCAGAACAAAATCCCCCTAACGCTCCTTACTAACCCAACAAACTCAAATATATTTAAAATGATTAATTTTTTTAAATCTTAAATTCCTTCACCACATTTAAAAAAAGGAAAATATGAAAATATATATTAAGTTATTAATATTCCACAAAATAAAACTTATCTCAGAATTATATTATACAAACACAACTACCTACGATTAAAAACCTCCTAGCCAAAGGCCTTTGCAGCCAGTGCTATAGCTTTATGTTAAGTTATAAATTGATTTTGTAACTTAGCATTATATAAATAAATAAATAAATTATTAAATTAAATTTCAATAAAAAATAGTTTTTCATTATTTTGTTTTCATATTTATTATGCAATATGAAAGACAATAAAATTATAATAACTATAAATAATATTAATTATTTTTAAATAAAGTTTAGTATTTTTAGACGCGAGCCAAAAGTAAACAATTTGATCTTCAATACCGTCACTCTTTCCGTATTTTGTCTGTTATGACTTTGCAAGTTCAATATGATTCTCATTGGATGTTGTTATTTCGTTTTGTTCTCAATATTTTGTGATTAAATTGCTAGAACATAACAGCGATCATAAGCCCTTGTAAAGTTAAGAATGTGCGAGTGGGACGCCCATACATACGCGTCTGCATATCCACATGTATGCATTGGCATCCCACTTCAACACACATTATTGAACGAATTTATATACATACATACATATGTATAATTAGATTTGTAGTTGCTGTTGTGTAACGACGAAAGAAAACTAAGTTCTAATTACATATATTACGTAACTAAAACTTAAAAATCGCCTTCCGCCGCAGCCCCTCTTAAACGTTTTTGAGATTTTAATTTATTAAAAAAAAATTTTGAAATACAAAAAAATTTCACATGTTGATCGCGGCAGCAATAGAATCTCGAACACGCTCTATATCATTGACTTTAGAGTCCGGGACATAGTCCACTCAGCCACTGAACATCTCTCACAGTCGTCGAAAATGGTGAGACATTAGACAAAACCACAAGACGCAATATGCATTCTTAGTTCGTACCAAAAAAATCAAAAAGAAGCACATGTAATGAAATTTGATACGCGCTAGAAATGCATACCTATACCTATTGTCTACGGTATACTTTGATAATCCATGGCCTTATACAGTCAGCTCCTGACTGTAGCGT
>JAEIGL010000242.1:0-20269 GCA_018903715.1 Zaprionus davidi
TGAGTCGCGCAAAACGCGACAGTGGGATCACCCTTCGACCTATGTTCCCGTGTAGTTTAATTTGTTAAATTTATACTCATATGCATATGCATATGCTTTCAAATTAATCCCGACAGATGGCGCTCGCGCTTCGCGCTCGCCCGCCTCCCTTGTAGCGTACAGAAGCACTTGGTTTTATGCTCATACTTTCTTAAATAACTTCTGTATTTATTGTTCGATCAGATTGTAATATGGACACTACGTAGATATTTCATTCAGATTAGTATATGTTAAAGTCAGAAAATTGTATCTTTTATACAGCGTTTATAAATTAAGTTTAAATATTAAATTATTGATTTGTGGGGGCGGTGGGCGTGGCACTTAACATTTGAAATAAACTTGATCTGCTTATAGTACACAGGAGTCTTCCTGCCAAATTTGGCAACTCTAGCTTTTATAATAGCTGAGATCTGTGCGTTCACACAGACAGACGGACAGACGGACAGACGGACAGACAGACAGACATGGCTCAATCGACTCGGCTTGTGATCCTGAGCAAGAATATATATACTGTGGGGTCTGGGCCACGCCTCCTTCTGCCTGTTACATACATTTGCACAAAGTTAGTATACCCTTTTTTGACCATTTTCAATGGTCGAAGGGTATAATTAGGAAATTAAAGAAAAATCAAAATCAAAACTGATTAATTAAAACTCAAACAAAAGTAAATTAAATTGAAAATTCGATTGAAGATCAAAAATAATAAACTAAGTTAAATTTAAACGAGAGCAACAGTCGCGCAAAACGCGACAGCGGGATACCCTTCGACCTATGTTCCCATGTAGCTTAATTTGTTAAATTCATACACAAATGCATATGCACATGCTTTGGAATTAATCCCGACAGATAGCGCTCGCGCATCGCGCTCGCCCGCATCCCTTGTTAGCTGACAGAAGAACTTGGTTTTGTGCTCATACTTTCTTAAATAACTTCTGTTTTTATTGTTCGATCGGATTGTGATTTGGACACTACGTAGATATTTCGTTCGAGCTACATAAATAGCCAAATTAAAAGTGCAAAAGAGTACAGGCTTGAAGGGCAATAACTCCCAATATCAACAAAAGTGAAAACAAAATAAATTAAAAATAGCCAAAACATTATTAATAAAAATCACTCAAAGTTTGTTGTTTTCAATCGACGAAAGATCTTCCGTGGTGTGGTGTAATTTTATGTGTGTGGTATAGATGTTTGCATTATAATTTATTTCGTTTGTAACTGACGATTTTTAGGCCATGGATTTTAAAAAAATTCATGGTCTATTGTGTTTGTCGGAACGCAAATGTGCGTAACAGGGAGAAGGAGGCATCTCCGACCCCATAAACTATATATATTCTGAATCAGTATCAGTAGCCGAGTCGATTGAGTCTGTCTGGCCGTCTGTCTGTCTGTATGAACACCTGGATCTCAGAAACTATAAGAGCTAGAGTTACATATATTGCGTAACTAAAACTTAAAAATCTACCTACCGCCGCCGCCCCTCTTTAATGTTTTTGAGCTTTTAATTTATTTAAAAAAAATTATGAAATACAAAAGAATTTCACATGTTGATCGCGCCAGCAATAAAACCTTCAACACGCTCAATATCATTAGCCTTAGAGTTCGGGACATAGTCCACTCACACACTGAACATCTCTCGCAGTCGTCGAAAATGGTGAGACATTAGACAAAACCACAAGACGCAATATGCATTCTTAGTTCGTGCCAAAAAAATCAAAAAGAAGCACATGTAATGAAATTTGGTACGCGCTTGAAATGCGTACATATACCTATTGCCTATACTTTGATAATCCATGACATATCCTAAGAATTCAGATTCTTTTCTGAAAAACTTGGATTTTCTTAAAGAAAAAATATTTCCCATTATTAATGAAAACCGCCGTTTTTTCTATGTCTTGATTAGGATCTGACGGGTCAAGCATGAGATATCTATCGGGAACTATGTAATCTATAACTAATCGATTTTACCATATTCATTATAACTGTTTTTTCCTACAACCAATACTGGGGAATGGTATGGACTTTTGCTAGGTCGTATAATGTTTTCTTGTAGCATCCTATTTACTTCCTGGTTAACAAAGTTGTTAGCTGAATAAGGATAAGGATACTGTTTATTATAACCTTCTTTCTTTGTTTTGGCTTACTAACGATTTCATTATCGTTTGTAAATGAGAAATCAGTCATTGACGATGATTCACTTTGAGAGATTAGATAAGTGGCAATGTACAAATCTATCTCTGAACACTGTAGATTACCAACTGTATCTTCAGCTGGGGTTTCGTAATTTATTCTTTCTATTTTATCTTTATAAGCGTCTCTTTAGATAGGTTAATAATGGCATTTATTTCTTTTAGTAGGTTATAGCCGACCAATAACTCCGCAGCTAATTTTTGGATTTCGTAAAACCTTTGGCTGTTGCCAAATATTGTGATATTGTGAAAATGAGTTATCAAACTTGTGACGCTGCACATTTTTTCTATTATCTATTTTTAAATAAATATAAGTTAGCTCTAAGTCTTATATACTCCGTAGTACTTTTTAAAAAGGGAATATAGGCAACAAGGCGTTAGACAAGAGCATAGACATAAACTTAAAACAGGATACACGTTACAAGCCAAACCCCAGTCGTTCGGCACCCATGCCTAGCCGTACACACCAGTTACGATACCTCGGTACCCAGACCGTTAACCTAGCACACACACAAATTACGGTACCTCGGACGTGAGCCAAGTACACGATGAGAGTAACGGTGCCTCGGTACCCAGAGCGTGAGCCTACCACCCTCACAGATTAACGGTGCCTCGGGACCCAGAGCACGAGCCTAGTTTCCGCACAAGTAACGGTGCCTGGGTACCCACAGCTTGTGCACTGACAGGCAGCGGCGCTAGGCAAGCAGCGACAGAGCCACAGCAGCAGACCCACAGCAGCAGCGCCACAGCAGCAGCGCCAAACAGGCAGCGAGGCGCAGGCAGCGAAACGCAAGCACCGAAATGCGATCGACATAACTAAGGCAACAGTCGATCGTGAGCAGCAAACTTGTGGGAGTACAAGCGAAAGTAACCGAGGCTAGGCACGTGTGACACGCGACACGTGCACGTGAGCTCCAAGGGATGACGTGATGGTAGAATCAACTATCACGTGGCCAGCTAGAACACGTACGTGACGTGGACCATGTTCCTCTATTATACCCTGTACACATCTCAGCAGTGCATAAACTGATAGTAGCCCCTCTTTCTAAAGGTCATGGTAGTCCTAGTATTTTTAAATTTTCTGTAAAGACCCTGGCGAGACTGAGATATGTACCGCAACCTGAATAAACATCCTTGCAGATGGCGCCCGAGCAGGGACTACTAAGACTACACATTTAGATTTGAGGAATTTACCATCTTTTAGTGGATTAAAGACCCACAGAGCTAATTTAGCAGGGTGTAGTAGGAAAGTACAAGACCCACAAAACAAGTTCACATTATCAGTAGCCGAGTCGATTTAGCCATGTCTATCTGTCTGTCTCTATGAATACCTGGATCTCAGAAATTGTAAGAGCTAGAGTCATCAAATTTTGTGACAACATACGTATATATTGCAGTGTCTCAAAGTATTTTAAAATTTGGACACGCCTCTTCCCGCCTCTGAAAATCAGTAATAACTATTTAAAAACTACAATATTAGCTCAATAACCAAAGTTGTATATCTTACATGATAAATACCTTGCCTTGAAAATTTCATTTAAATCAGACTATAAATAAGTGACATATGATACGAATTAAACTCACTTTGAACATATAATTAAGTATTTAAGTGTTAATCAAAAATAAAAAAAAATATATTTTTATTTTATATTTTTATACCCTTCGACCATTGAAAATGGTCAAAAAAGGGTATACTAACTTTGTGCAAATGTATGTAACAGGCATAAGGAGGCGTGGGAGACCCCATAAAGTATATATATTCTTGCTCAGGATCACAAGCCGAGTCGATTGAGCCATGTCTGTCTGTCTGTCCGTCTGTCCGTCTGTCTGTGTGAACGCACAGATCTCAGCTATTATAAAAGCTAGAGTTACGAAACTTGGCAGGAAGACTCCTGTGTACTATAAGCAGATGAAGTTTATTTCAAATGTTAGGTGCCACGCCCACCGCCCCCACAAATCAATAATTTAATTTTTAAACTTAATTTGTAAGCGCTGTAAAAAAGATACAACTTTCTTACTTTAAGATATACTAAGCTGAATGAACAATAAACACAGAAGTTATTTAAGAAAGTATGAGCATAAAACAAAGTGCTTCTGTCAGCTAACAAGGAAGGCGGGCGAGCGCGAAGCGCGAGCGCCATCTGTTGGGATTAATTTCAAAACATGTGCACATGCATATGTGTATGAACTTAACAAATTATACTACACGGGAACATAGGTCGAAGGGTATCCCACTGTCACGTTTTGCGCGACTGTTGCTCTCGTTTTATTTGATGGAGTTATTGTTATTTATTACACCAGAGTTACTCATAAACTAACTGACAGAATTATTTTTGTGGACCAACAAACCTTAAAGTTCTATAGAGCTTTACATATTTGTTTATCAGTGACTTAAGCTTCCTATCGTTTTACGATTGGTGTCTTGACTGAACTTTTATGATGAGGCTTTTGAAGAGTGAAGCTTTTCAAAAGATCGGTTTAAGTTTTAATGTGGCGAATGAACTGTGAGGCTTTTGAAGAGTGAAGATTTTCAAAAGATCGGTTTAAATAATTGATATGGAGAATGAATATGTCACTCCCCCACCTTTTAGATTTTAGCTTGTCCTCAAGCCTTTACTTCTGGATATAATTGGGGAATTGGATTTTCAAGTTTTACTATTTCAGTATTATTTTCTTCAACTATTTCAATATTTTTGGGGAATTGGAATTTCAATTTTTACTATTTCAGTATTATTTTCTTCAACTGTTTCAATATTTTTGTCAACTGATTTTTTTGTTTTAGGTCTTAGATATGATATTATATGTGACATAGGTTCAACTTTTGAGACGTTATGCTCGGTGAATATTAGATTTGTATATTGATGCATATTATTTGATATTGAAAATTCTTTTAATTCTGATGTACAATTAAATATTTTTATAATTTTGTTATTTTCAATATAAATTTCTTGATTGTTACAATTTTGGTTAAGTTTTTCTCTGGTCATGTTGCATGTAATTAGTATGTTAGGCTTAATGTGTTGGATGAAAAATGTCTTACGGTATTTTTGGAAGGTATACGTTGGTGTTTCGTGTTTGATTATACTAGAAATACAATGGTCTTTAATAATATATTTAGTTTGTGTATTTATTACATTATTATTGTGTAGATAGAATTTGCCTTCTAAATTTTCTTTAATACTTTGTCCATTATTGTCTGGGTAAGGGGTGATAAGGAAATTAGGCTGTTCAGCTGTGTTTGTGGGGATATGAGACATTAGGAAAATTTCGTTAGTACCTGTATTATACCAGGCAAAAGTTTTTATGTCCATTAAATTTTTGTAGTTAACGTTACTAAGGTTATCGTGATTAAGAAGTTTTGGATTGAATATTCCTAATCGGAGTAATTGTGAACCCATTTCAATGTCTTCAATGTACTCTATCGATTGAGCCATGTCTGTCTGGCCGTCTGTCCGTCTGTCTGTCTGTATGAACACCTGGATCTCAGAAACTATAAGAGCTAGAGTTAGATATATTGCGTAACTAAAACTTAAAAATCTACCTACCACCGCCGCCCCTCTTTAATGTTTTTGAGCTTTTAATTTATTTAAAAAAAATTATGAAATACAAAAGAATTTCACATGTTGATCGCGCCAGCAATAGAACCTTCAACACGCTCAATATCATTAGCCTTAGAGTTCGGGACATAGTCCACTCACACACTGAACATCTCTCGCAGTCGTCGAAAATGGTGAGACATTAGACAAAACCACAAGACGCAATATGCATTCTTAGTTCGTGCCAAAAAAATCAAAAAGAAGCACATGTAATGAAATTTGGTACGCGCTTGAAATGCGTACATATACCTATTGCCTATACTTTGATAATCCATGACATATCCTAAGAATTCAGATTCTTTTCTGAAAAACTTGGATTTTCTTAAAGAAATTTTCATGATTGCCGTAATAAGTATTTCTATGATCTCTTGAATATCATATAAATATTGTTCTGCTGTTTCAGAAAAGACGATTATATCGTCAACATAAATGTGACGAGTCTTTCCGCCTTTTTGCGTTAAATAACGTCCATTGATCTTTGAAATATTGGAGGGGCATTTGCCAATCCAAAAGGTAACCTGAGAAATACATATTTCCCATTATTAATGAAAAACGCCGTTTTTTCTATGTCTTTATTAGGATCTGACGGGTCAAGCATGAGATATCTATCGGGAACTATGTAATCTATAACTAATCGATTTTACCATATTCATTATAACTGTTTTTTCCTACAACCAATACTGGGGAATGGTATGGACTTTTGCTAGGTCGTATAATGTTTTCTTGTAGCATCCTATTTACTTCCTGGTTAACAAAGTTGTTAGCTGAATAAGGATAAGGATACTGTTTATTATAACCTTCTTTCTTTGTTTTGGCTTACTAACGATTTCATTATCGTTTGTAAATGAGAAATCAGTCATTGACGATGATTCACTTTGAGAGATTAGATAAGTGGCAATGTACAAATCTATCTCTGAACACTGTAGATTACCAACTGTATCTTCAGCTGGGGTTTCGTAATTTATTCTTTCTATTTTATCTTTATAAGCGTCTCTTTAGATAGGTTAATAATGGCATTTATTTCCTTTAGTAGGTTATAGCCGACCAATAGATCCGCATCTAATTTTTGGATTTCGTAAAACCTTTGGCTGTTGCCAAATATTGTGATATTGTGAAAATGAGTTATCAAGTTTGTGACGCTGCACATTTTTTCTATTATCTATTTTTAAATAAATATAAGTTAGCTCTAAGTCTTATATACTCCCCAGTACTTTTTAAAAAGGGAATATAGGCAGCAAGGCGTTAGACAAGAGCATAGACAAAAACTTAAAACAGGATACACGTTACAAGCCAAACCCCAGTCGTTCGGCACCCATGCCTAGCCAGTTACGGTACCTCGGTACCCACCAGTTACGGTACCTCGGTACCCAGACCGTTAACCTAGCACACACACAAATTACGGTACCTCGGACGTGAGCCTAGTACACGATGAGAGTAAGGGTGCCTCGGTACCCAGAGCGTGAACCTACCACCCTCACAGATTAACGGTGTCTCTGGACCCAGAGCACGAGCCTAGTTTCCGCACAAGTAACGGTGCCTGGGTACCCAAAGCTTGTGCACTGACAGGCAGCGGCGCTAGGCAAGCAGCGACAGAGCCACAGCAGCAGAGCCACAGCAGCAGCGCCATACAGGCAGCGGGCGCAGGCAGCGAAACGCAAGAACCGAAATGCGATCGACATAACTAAGGTAAAGAACAGTCGATCGTGAGCAGCAAAATTGTGGGAGTACAAGCGAAAGTAACCGAGGCTAGGCACGCGTGACACGCGACACGTGTACGTGAGCTCCAAGGGATGACGTGGTGGTAGAATCAACTATCACGTGGCCAGCTAGAACACGTACGTGACGTGGACCATGTTCCTCTATTATACCCTGTACACATCTCAGCAGTGCATAACCTGATAGTAGCCCCTCTTTCTAAAGGTCATGGTAGTCTTAGTATTTTTAAATTTTCTGTAAAGACCCTGGCGAGAGTGAGATATGTACCGCAAACTGAGAAAACATCCTTGCAGATGGCGCCCGAGCAGGGACTACTAAGACTACACATTTAGATTTGAGGAATTTACCATCTTTTAGTGGATTAAAGACCCACAGAGCTAATTTAGCAGGGTGTAGTAGGAAAGTACAAGACCCACAAAACAAGTTCACATTATCAGTAGCCGAGTCGATTTAGCCATGTCTATCTGTCTGTCTGTATGAACACCTGGATCTCAGAAATTGTACGAGCTAGAGTCATCAAATTTTGTGACAACATACGTATATATTGCAGTGTCTCAAAGTATTTTAAAATTTGGACACGCCTCTTCCCGCCTCTGAAAATCAGTAATAACTATTTAAAAACTACAATATTAGCTCAATAACCAAAGTTGTACATCTTACATGATAAATACCTTGCCTTGAAAATTTCATTTAAATCAGATTATAAATAAGTGACATATGATACGAATTAAACTCACTTTGAACATATAATTAAGTATTTAAGTGTTAATCAAAAATAAAAAAAATATATTTTTATTTTATATTTTTTATTTGATGGAGTTATTGTTATTTATTACACCAGAGTTACTCATAAACTAACTGACAGAATTATTTTTGTGGACCAACAAACCTTAAAGTTCTATAGAGCTTTACATATTTGTTTATCAGTGACTTAAGCTTCCTATCGTTTGACGATTGGTGTCTTGACTGAACTTTTATGATGAGGCTTTTGAAGAGGAGCTTTTCAAAAGATCGGTTTAAGTTTTAATGTGGGAATGAACTGTGAGGCTTTTGAAGAGTGAAGATTTTCAAAAGATCGGTTTAAATAATTGATATGGAGAATGAATATGTCCCCCCCCACCTTTTAGATTTTAGCTTGTCCTCAAGCCTTTACTTCTGGATATAATTGGGGAATTGGATTTTCAATTTTTACTAATTCAGTATGATTTTCTTCAACTGTTTCAATATTTTTGGGGAATTGGAATTTCAATTTTTACTATTTCAGTATTATTTTCTTCAACTGTTTCAATATTTTTGTCAACTGATTTGTTTAGTTTAGGTCTTAGATATGATATTTGTTTGGTTTTTTGATATGTGACATAGGTTCAACTTTTGAGACGTTATGCTCGGTGAATATTAGATTTGTATATTGATGCATATTATTTGATATTAAAAATTCTTTTAATTCTGCTGTACAATTAAATATTTTTATAATTTCGTTATTTTCAATATAAATTTCTTGATTGTTACAATTTTGGTTAAGTTTTTCTCTGGTCATGTTCCATGTAATTAGTATGTTAGGCTTAATGTGTTGGATGAAAAATGGCTTACGGTATTTTTGGAAGGTATACGTTGGTGTTTCGTGTTTGATTATACGAGAAATACAATGGTCTTTAATAATATTTTTAGTTTGTGTATTTATTACATTATTATTGTGTAGATAGAATTTGCCTTCTAAATTTTCTTTAATACTTTGTCCATTATTGTCTGGGTAAGGGGTGATAAGGAAATTAGGCTGTTCAGCTGTGTTTGTGGGGATATGAGACATTAGGAAAATTTCGTTAGTACCTGTATTATACCAGGCAAAAGTTTTTATGTCCATTAAATTTTTGTAGTTAACGTTACTAAGGTTATCGTGCTTAAGAAGTTTTGGATTGAATATTCCTAATCGGCTTAATTGTGAACCCATTTCGATGTCTTCAATGTACTCTGTAAAGTGTTCGATATTACTTATTAAAAGGGAGATTTTTTGATCTTTTTTTATAGATTCTGAATAGGTTTTTATCATTTGAATACCGTTATTAAGGTTGTCAATAACGTGATTTAGACTGCTAATCTGAACGGTGCTATGGGATACGGATGAAATTTGGTATTCAAAATTTTGTCTGTCGTCTTCGTCTAGTGTACCGAAAAGGTATTTGTAAGTAGAGCCTACAAAGTTGAACAGTCCTCGTTTATTGCGTTTTGTTATACGTATTCCGTTCATTTCCCTTTTCATTTTTTTCAATTAGGTAATTTATTTGTGTTATGTTATTAAATTGCTGTCTTTTTTTAATAAGAGTGTTAAGAGTTGTATCATTCCTGATTCAAATAGAATGAATCCCTGATTGTTTTCAATAGGGTTTATTTCGATTATGTAGCAGCGACTCTAATAAAATGGATATTGAAGGCCAAAAGTGGGTAAACAAAGAGATGAGAGAAAAAATAAATTTATAAAAGCTCCTTCATTCGAATCTAGTCACTCGAATAGCACACGTCTAATTTTATTTTTCCAGTGAAAAATTTTAAAAAACTATTTACCGTTTTTCCTCGTGTGCCTACCTGCGCACTGTCTATCTTCTGACATCGTTGCGTACTGTGTCAGCGCAAACACAGTATAATAAGAACAACTTTCTGGTTTTTCATCACAAAATTACATTTTATTAATGACGGAGAAAAAAGCTTCGATGAAGGCAATAGCTGGAGGTCTATCGAGAGCCGAATTGATTGATCAAAGAGTCTATGATCATGTCATCCGTAGATATAGCAGTCTCCACAAACAGCGCAACTTGCGTCTCCAGCTCGATCACTAAAGCGACGGCCACCTCGCAATCCACCAAAACGACTACACCATCAGCCAGTTCACCTTCCACTTTCCCCCCCTTACCAAAATCGCCTAATGACCCTGCCATAGAATCAAGCAGATGGATGAAAATTCAGAGTAACAAGAGAAAGGGGACCTCCTCCCTTCCCCACTACAACAAGCGAGTCCGCGATTCGGATAAAAACAACAATGTCACAAATACAGCAAACAGATTCGACATTTTATCTAACGAAGGAGATGAGATGGACTATGACCATGCCAGTGTCAGCTCTCTGGACAGTATACTTGCCATAGATACCGATGACCCATCTACCAGTGCCGCTGCAGCCGCAGCTCGTCTCCGCATAGCGGCCAGAGACAACAAGGCTAAAAGACAAACCTCCCCTAGCTCGAGTGCGAAGGCAACGAAAAGATCATCATTCCCTGTCATTGCCCAGAAGGCTCAACCAAAGCCCCCTCCTATAGTCCTTAGAGACATTATCAGCATCAACGAGCTGCTGCTATGCATTGAGGAAGTCTGCAGTCTTAGTAAACTGCACGTCAAGTCGTCCATGGGTGAATCTCTCCGGATATATGCGGATAACTCGGACACATACCGGAAGATTGTCCGACAACTCGAGGAAATGAAGATCGAGTTTCACTCGTACCAGCTTAAGGAAGACAAGCCATTTAGAGTTGTTGTGAGGGGATTGCATAATTCGCAGATTCACACTCAAATCGCAGCTGTACTTAAAAATTTGGGCCATTCAGTGCTCACCATCCACAACCCAATTAGCAAGAAGACTGGAGAGAGGATGAACCTCTTCTTTATTAACATTGAAGCGAAGGACAACAACAAGGAGATCCTTGAGGTCCGGGCCCTCTGTCATCAACTGGTTCGTATCGAAATGGCGAAGTCGCAAAACATCGTACAGTGTCGGTGATGCCAAGAGTACGGGCACACGGCAAAATACTGCCGAAGACCCTTTCGTTGTATCTCTTATGGAAAAGACCACAAGTCATCTGAATGCTCCAGGAGCAAGGATGAATTGGCTACATGCATCCACTGCCAGGGCCCACATCCTGCCAACTTTCGCGGCTGTGAACTCTTTATAGCCTACGAAAAGAAAACCAGACCCAAAGGAAAAAAACAGACTCGACATGCGCCTTGGACCTTATCGCAGAATGCTCCAACCACTAGTCCAAATAACGGAGTTTCATATGCACAAGTAACCAGGGCCGGCCTATCAATGGATCATACACCTAAGCGACAAAGTCAACAGTCGCAGAATCTGACAGAGGCAGTGCGCCAGCAATAACAGAGCCAGCGGCAGCAGCAGCAACAGGACGAGAGGCTGTTAGAAAGCGACATGGAGAGAATGTTATCCTCTCTCATCAAAGCTGTTGACGGTCTCCACATCATGCAAGCCCAAATGCTGCAGATGTTGAGCACAATCAATGCCAACCTTAATTAATGACCCCACTTAAAGCCTTAATCTGGAACGCACGTGGAATTTCTCGAAAGCTTATGGAGATTGGCAACTTTACCGAGAGACAGGGAGTGGACATAATCATGCTCTCAGAAACCAAGACTGCACAAATTCGACTATATGGATTCGATGTGTACACAGCCAACCATCCAGATGGAGCGCCTAGGGGAGGTGCTGTCATTCTTATCAATAGGAAGATCAGGCACGTCCCTATTGAGCCTATAGTGTCTAATAGAGTGCAATTAGATGGAGCCATAGTACATATCCCGGCTTCTTGAGTATATCGATGCCAATAAAACTATTCCGCTCCATCAGTTTGGATTCGGGTCTGGTCACAGCACCGTGGAGCAACTGCATCGGGTGGTTAACCATATTCTTAAGGCCTTCGACCGAAGAGAGTACTACAATGGAGTATTCCTAGACATCCAGCAAGCGTTTGACAGAGTCTGGCATCCGGGATTACTGGCAAAAGTCAAGCTAGCGCTGCCAGCAAACCACTACAGCCTTATCCGCTCGTTCCTTTCCGAAAAAGAATTCGAAGTCCAATGCCAAGACGCAATATCTTCCTCTAAATGTCGGTGTTCCCCAAGGAAGTGTCCTAGCACCGCTGCTGTACTCCTTATTTACTTCAGACATTCCAACTCCAAACGCGACAGAAATGGATATAAACAGGGAAAAGATGCTGCTAGCCACATTCGCTGATGACGTCTGCATACTTTACTCGGCAACCAGTGAATATGGGGCTTCCGACGGCATTCAGGAGTACCTCAATTCATTTCAAGAATGGGCCAGAAGATGGAACTTGGGCATCAACGCCCAAAAAAGTGCAAACGTCTGCTTCACCCTACGTCGAGGTACGACACCAACAATTTTTATCAACGACACTCCAATAGAGCAGTCAACAAAAGCCAAATACCTTGGCTTGATATTAGACTCTCGTCTGACTTTTCGTGACCACATAGCCAACACAGTCGCAATGTGCAACGTTAAAAGGAGCAAGCTGTACCTGCTGCTCAATAAAAGGAGCAAGTTGCCATTTCGGTGCAAACGGTTAATCTACCAGCAAATTATTGCACCGACTTGGAGATATGGTATTCAAATCTGGGGTATTGCAGCAGCAACTCACAGAAAAAGAATCCAGACACTGCAGAATAAGTGCTTAAGACTAATTACCGGCTGCGAATGGTACATAAACAATAAGACACTTCACAGAGATCTCAAACTGCGTACAGTGGAGGAGCACATCTCATTTCACTCAAGCAGATACAACGACAGACTGGCCATGCAAATTAATCAAACCGTTTTTAGTAGTTTGAAAAAAATATATTTTATTTGTGGAGAACAACTCCATTTCTTCTGTGTACAAAATTAAGACTGAAGTTACAATATTGTTCTCAGGCCAAAGTAGCCTTTGAAGATGTCAAAGCTTCTGCTGATCAAGCTAAAGCTTAAAGCTCGTGATGCTGTTTGGACGAAGGAGGATTTGTTTACAAATAAACATTGAGTGTTTTGCGCGCTAGGCTTATTATTCTCGAGGAGGATTTGTTTACAAATAAACATTGAGTGTTTTGCGCGCTAGGCTTTTTTAAGCTGCGTGGATGGTTTATTAATTCCAAGAAGAGTTACTCGTGACTCAATGGAAATTGTTTAAAATAGCGAAATATGAGGAGCTGAGAATGAATTGTCAAGAGTCCGAAAAGACTATGAAAAGTTGTTTACAATTTACATAAGGAACGCTAAGTAACTGAGGGTGATAACTCCCCCCTTTCTTAAAATGAATCGTCCCCGATTCTAAAGGGTTTCTGATAATTGGTCCACTTTATGGCTTAATGATTTTAAAGTGTCAGGGTCAACTTCTGATTTTTGAATAGTGTTACGTTTAGTAACTAAAGAATATTTAGTTTTTATGAAGTTAAAGATGTTGAAAAATAAATTGGGGAAAAGGTACTTAAGAAGCTTTGACATACAAAATACAAGCATGATTAAAATTATTACAAATGTTGTTTCAAAATGATTATGCTTAAGTGGTATAATAATTTGTGATAATATATTTGTATTTTGAAATTTAAGTTCGGAATTGTTGCTTTGTAAATATTCTGTTATCAGGTAATTTTTAAATCTATTGTTTTCGATATAGTTTAACAGTTTTTGTTTATTATTGGTATAAGTTATATTATTGATATCAACAATAAATTGAAAAGTAACTACATAAATGCCTGTAACAAATGTATGGTTGATATAGTTTGAACCGGATACTAGAATAGCACCGTCTGTAATAATTTCTACAGGTTTGTTTCTTTCTTTGATTTTCTTGCAAACTGCATATTTTTTATTAAGCATATCTACAAAGCAATTGTCTTTTTCTTGAATTTGACCAAAATTATTGTATAATTCTTTTTTAAAAGTTTTTATTGGGTAATAAGTGTCGTTGCATTTAGCGACTTTGTCGTCTATAATTAATTTGCCGTTTGCTTGAGATATGGCTTTTGCGTGAAAAAACTTACAACTATGTTTTATAATGGGATATTTTATGTAATATATAATTAAACCTTTGTGCGATATAATTGAAAAAAAGAAACATCCATTAGGTCTATTATAGTTATGTTATATTTTTCGTGAGTAAATATATCTGCCACATCGTGGTTGTTTAGGATTTTTGAATATAAAATATTAGCTTTTGAGAATGATATTGCGTCTTGCAGATTTTGTAAGTCGAGTGACAATAATTTTAATCTCTGTTAATAGCAAATACTTTATTTAAATTTAAGTTTTCTAGTAAATTGGTTACTTTTTGAATTTCCTTAAAAATTGCAGAATTGATTTGGTTTTGGTTATTGTTGTTTTCGACCAAGTAATTGATTTTGTTTTGAATTGTGATTAAGTCATTGTGATCTGGCGTACCAGTTATCCATTTAAAAATGGTGCCTAGTTCATTAATACCTCCTTTAATTATTTTATGTGGCGCAAGTTGAGAAAAAAGGGAACTGGCTAATTTTAAATTCAAATAAAAATCCCAATCTACACTGATGTTTCTATCCTTCACGTACTTTAACTCTTCTTCGATAATATATTTATAAAAACTTAAGTTAGTAACGTGGAAAACTTCTCCATAAGTTTCATATATAAATATGTTGTCTGCGTCTTCAAGTAAGACATATTCCTCGTTCGAGTAGTTTATAATATTAGAAATTGTTGAACCCAGTAATATTGGGGTAAGTAATATATATAAAATGTTCATGCTAAAAACAAAATAAAAAAAATGCAAAATTTGATTAAAACTTAATGTTATCTTTATGAATTATTCGATTCTTGTTATTTATGATAACCTTATTTACTAAATCTTCCTTTACTGTTTGTTTTTTATATCTAGGTTGTAGTTTATTTCTTTCCCCATGCTTCTTTTCATAAATTATGTCTCCTACTTCATAATTTTTTGGTGTCCTGTTTTGATTGTGGTATTCTAACATTTTAGTTTGAAGTGTTTTCAATTTGTTGGGTAAGTGGGTGTGATCAATTTTGTTAAACATAATGTCATTGGGTTTATTCTGTGTGGAAGATTGTATGGTGTTATTATATTCTCTGACAGCGCGATAAACTATTTCTTTATGGTCTAGAAGATTGTATTCTTCCTGAATGGTTGAATTAGTTCAAGAATTTTAAATTCCATATTGTATTTATTTTGAATTTCCTTAACTATTAAATACTTAGAGTAAGCATCAATACAAGTTAAAAAAATTAGTTTTTTGGGCATAGAAAATGTCGATATGTAATTGTTCGCCTTCTCTTTCTGGAATTGGGGCTTTTGAAATTGGAATTTGTTTCGGATGTCTATTGTATTTATTTTCATTACAAACTTTAAAATTACGAATGTGTTCTTTGAGCTTTTCATATAATTTAGGCCAGTAATAATGTCTTAAAATCTGCTTTAAGTTTTCGTCGAAACCTCTATGAGCTCTATCATGGGTTTCTTCTATTATTATTTGTTGGTCATCCCTATTTATGACATCGGATAAAAACTTTTTAGTATATAAAAACTTATTGGTAAATGTATTTTTAAGGTTGGTTTGGATTTCATATAAGTCCTCGGGGGAACAATGAATTCATGTAACGATGTTTGGCTGTAAGACTTCCTTTAATATGGTTACTAAATTGTCCACAGTGTCGTATTCTATAATGTATCTTGTTTTATCAAAATTGTTAACTTTTTCATGATTGGTAAACTTGATTTTTGAAATAAGCAGTTGTTGCTTGAACTGATTTAAAGGCTGGTTAGTTTCTGATATGATTTCCTCATAACTACTCTCGGTAGAATGGACAGTTCCGCTGTCGGACGAACTACCTGAAATGTGATTTTGGTCAGTGATGTTGTTCATTTGTAACCTGGACAAAGCATCTGCGACAACATTAGTTTTACCTGGCTTGTATAATATCTTCGGAGAATACTCCTCGATAAATGCGTGCCACCTTTTCATTTTGGAATTGGGATTCCGCGCAGAAACTGCGAAAGAAAGTGGTTGGTGGTCGGTAACGATTTCCAAATTAACTACCCCATAAGTAGTTACGAAGATTTTTTAATGCCCAAACTATGGCATAAAGTTCCCTCTCGTTAGTGGCATAGTTTTGCTCAGTTTTATTGAGAGTTTTCGAAATAAAAGTGATTGGTTTGTTATCTTGTGAAAGAACAGCACCAATTGCTACATTGGACGCGTCTGTGGTTAGGACAAACTTTTTTGAATAATCTGGTTGAGTTAGTTCAACAGATGTAGTTAAATGGGATTGTGAAAAGCTGAAGTGCTTTCCTCATCTAAAGTAATTTCTATGTTTTTGGACATATGTTTAGATACCATTCCATTATGGCCTTGCAATAGTTTAGTGAGTGGTTTTGCTATAGAGGCATAGTTTAGTACAAATTTTCTATAGTAACCAGTTAATCCTAGGAAACCACGCAACTCTCTAATGTTGCGGGGGGGGTGGATACTCAACAATTGTTTTTATCTTCTGTGGATCGGTTTTAATTATCTTATGTGATACTAAGTAACCTAAGAATTCGGTTTCTTTCCGGAAGAACTTAGATTTTTCTATACTTATTTTCATATTTGCTACGAACAGTATGTCTCCTTTAGATCATATAGCTGTTGTTCCGCAGTCTCGGAAAAAACGATTATGTCGTCTATATATATGTGACATGTTTTTCCAATCTTTTCTCTTAAAATGTAATCCATTGCCCGTTGAAAGATTCGTGGCGCATTCGCCAATCCGAAAGGCAATCGAAGGAATTCATACTTCCCGTTGTTGATTGAAAACGCAGTTTTCTCAATGTCATCGTCCTTCATGAGGATCTGATGGAAACCTGATTCTAAATCTATAGTTGAAAAGAAACGTGCTTTTCCTAAATTGGATAAAATTACTGATGGATCTGGCATCGGATATCTATCGGGTACTGTGTTTTCGTTAAGTTTTTTAAAATCGATTACTAGTCGATTCTTCTTACTTCCATCTTCATTGTAGCCTTTTTTACCTACAACCCACACTCGGGAATTGTAAGGACTCTTACTTGGCCTAATAATATTTTCATCCAACATCCTATTTATTTCTTTGTTAACAAAATTGTTAACCGAATGGGGGTAAGGATATTGCTTACTATATATAGCATTATCACTTAACGTCCTTATTTCTCCTTTAATGTCAGTTCTAAAGGGAAGGCACGTTTAAATTTGCGAATGCCTTGTAGATATTTCTTGAATAATTTGTTGTTCAAGATTTTGAAAGTCGTCTGTAAAGTTCACAGAATGTAATTTGTGTAGTGAAGAAGAACTGATAAAAGAGGATACTGCTCTTTTTCACCTTCCTCCTACGTTTAGGGCTACTAACGATTTCATTATCGTGAGTGCGGGAATTATCGTTATCGCTTGTTGATGACTCAATATTGGACACTTGGAGTAAAGGAAAAAAACTACTACTTTTTCCTTTTTGGGAGTCCAAGTAAGTAAACACATTCGGATCTATATCCGAACACTGTAAATTACCAACTGTATCTTCAGGTGGCCTTTCATAATTAAGTTTTTCGATTTGGTTATTATAAGCTATCGTCTCTTTTGATAGGTCTATGATGGCATTCATCTTTTTTAAAAGATTATAACCGACCAATAGATCCGCTTCAAGATTTTCAATTTCATAGAACCTTTCGGTTCTACCAAAAATATTTATATTATAAAAGTGGGTTATAATGCTATACCCATTAACTGTTTTGATTCTTTTCTTAATAACTTATTCTTCAGGGTTCTGATAAATACCCTTCCTTATATAGCAGGCTGTTGCACCAGTGTCTATCAATAACTTAAGTCTTGTACCTAAGGTTCTGTCTCTGCGGAAGATGTAGGGGAGCTCTCCCCCTCTTCCTCTAAAAATGTTCTTCGTTCAAATTATTTACGCGCATTCCTTTTTGCGGTTGTTGTTGTGTTGAATGTTGGGTATACTCCCGATTCAACGGGTGGGAGTTGTGACGATTGTCTTGGGGTCTATTATGGATCTGTAAAGATTTATCGATCTCCATTGGGATCGGTGGGGGTTGTGGAGTAGAATTGCCTTGGGCAAAAACGTTACTGTTCTTTAGTTGATAATTATTTCCTTGATTGAAATGTAGATTATTATCTTGTTGTTGATCTGGCTTTTCAGACTTCTTTTGAGTCTTAGGGTTTGAGTTGCTCATTGACTGAGAGCGAGCATAATAATTGTAAGCAAAATTTGCTCTTTGATAGTTAGCCTCTAGCTCTTGAGCTTTAGCTAATGCATTTTGAAGGTTTTCTGGTTTAATAGAAAACAAAACTTGAGAAAAATTGCCGTTCAGGCCTGTAATGAAAATTCGTAATGCGCTTTCCCTGTTTTTAGAGTTCATTTCATTTATAACATCGGCTTTGTTGCCATATGTCATAATTGTTTTGTTAGTTAATAAGGTTAATTTCTTATTAACCAAATTGTAGTACTCAAGAACTGTCATATTGCCTTGCCTTAAGACACTAAGTTCTTGTTCAATAATATGAATTGGACGCCTATCACTATAAGCGAAGTCCAATCGTGCAAGTATTGCATCGAAGTTAAGTACTGTACCATGGTTGGTTAAAGTATCATTTGCCTTTCCTGTTATTTTGTTTCTTAAGATTGTCAAGGCACCTACATATTTTCGGCTACCTTCTTTGTAAAGCTTCATGGCGCAGCACGCTGCTTCGCGCCAACTAACGTAACCTGCATAACTACCTGAATATTCTGGTAACGATTTGATCACGTCGAATGACTCATCACACCTAATCAAATCATTTATTTGAGTAGGTTGATACTCTTCAACTGAATTGGAGTTATTATTTAATTGTAACCTTAATTCTGCAATTTCGTCTGCTAAGGCTTTAGTTTTGGTTGCTATTAATTCTGCGATTATATCTGCTGTCAAATTATTAGCCATTTTTAAGTTTGAAAAACCGCTTATTAGGTCGTCCAGCTTCATTTTAACAATAATAATAATAAAAAAAAAGTTTATCGACGCTCACGTGGATGTCTTCCTTCTTGCTGAGGGTGTCTTCCTTCTTGCTGAGGGTGTCTTCCTTCTTTGGTTTAGTTTAATATGTTTGAGTAGCACTTTTGAGTTTTTATTTAAAGAGCGTTTTTGAATATTTGCTCTCTTTCACTTCTTGGTTTAGTTTTGTATGTTTGTGTAGCACTTTTGAGAGTTTTTTTATAAAGAGCGTTTTTGAATATTTGCTCTTTTTCCTTGGACACTTTTTATTTACTTCAAGGTTCCTTTTTTAAATAAATGTCTGTTTGTGAGTTCTTAAAGAGCGTTTTCGAATATTTGCTCTCTTTGTAACACAGGAAACCGGTCACTCGCGACACTGGGGAATTATGGTTGTTAATCCCTTTTTGTGTTATTTTCACTTGTAAGTCACTTAAGGATTTCGTTTATCCTTTTGTGCGTGATTCAACTGGAAAAATTTAACGCGAGCCCCACGTTGGGCGCCAATTAATCAAACCGTTTTTAGTAGTTTGAAAAAAATATATTTTATTTGTGGAGAACAACTCCGTTTCTTCTGTGTACAAAATTAAGACTGAAGTTACAATATTGTTCTGAGGCCAAAGTATCCTTTGAAGATGTCAAAGCTTCTGCTGATCAAGCTAAAGCTCGTGATGCTGTTTGGACGAAGGAGGATTTGTTTACAAATAAGCATTGGGTGTTTTGCGCGCTAGGCTTATTATTCTCGAGGAGGATTTGTTTACAAATAAACATTGAGTGTTTTGCGCGCTAGGCTTTTTTAAGCTGCGTGGATGGTTTATTAATTCCAAGAAGAGTTACTCGTGACTCAATGGAAATTGTTTAAAATAGCGAAATATGAGGAGCTGAGAATGAATTGTCAAGAGTCCGAAAAGACTATG
>JAEIGL010000080.1:0-67245 GCA_018903715.1 Zaprionus davidi
AGTACATTAGTACGACTCCATCAGTCCCAAAAACCCCTGTTGCATTCTTTGGTACGCGGATTTACTAAAGGCAACCCATAGGCGGTCTACGTGTTCTGTAAGGTACGACCGCAGAACATCCTCTACGCGTGTGCATCGCAGGATCCCGAGTAACAACGTAAAAAGGACAACATCCGGATCACCAGGAGGAGTAGCCGTATCAAGTTAGCAATGTAAGTAGAGTTAAGTGAATCAGATTACCTAAAACGAAATAAGAAGATAAGAAAATTAAAGCACAAATAATTCAAAGTAAAAATAGCGATATGTTAAAAGCAAAACAAAGTGAAAGTGTTTAAAGAAATTGACGAAAGTCTGTGAATAAAATAAATAAGCGTAAAGCAATAAAATAAAATATCACTGCACTACCAATAAAAAAAGCAGTATAACAAGCTCAATCTTGCGAATCCCAAGGGACCCTCCAAGGTAGAAGAGCAAAACCAGACACTGGTTTTCAACAATTAAAATAAATTAAATTCACTTTAAACAGAACACAGTTCTTTGATCACGTTCCTTTGCTAAAACTAAATAAAGTAAAATTCGAAATTAAAAGCAATTACAATTCATACGCAACTAAATAAGTTTAAAAAAAAAGTTTTATGATTCATAATTTAAAGTAAATTTCAATTAAATAAAATCTTTAATACGCGATTAAATTTTACTATAAAATAATTAAATTAGGAGTAAGTTTCAATATTAACGTGCTATAAAATTTTGCTATTAAACACTATTGATTATTAAGATCTATTTAAATTTTAAATCAAACATAAATTAACTAAATAATTGAACGGATTTATCAACAAATCTTAAGTGACACAATTTAAAATATTTTGTTCCCTCATTCATTTTATACACTTAAATAATTGATTCTATTGCTATAACCATACTTAGTTATGCGTAACCATACTAAACAAATTGACTATTCGATATCACAGTAATTCTTTACCTCAATGGAAATTTCTCCTTATGGCAAATTTCAACAATTTAATTAGACCACCAGTGCTCAATTTAGAAACAGAATCTGAGGCAATAAACCGAACAGAACCTAACGCACTTAATCTAATTCAACAACACAGACAAGTCGCAAGACAAGAAACACATCAACAAAACAGAAACATAATGGCACAGCCCGAACAACTAGCCGAAATCGTTCGTCAGATTCTGGCCGAACAACTCCCAACTCTCTTGCATCAAAGTCAAAGTTCTAGCTTTGATTTCGCAAATGTCGAGAGCCAGGGTATTAACCCAGAACATCAACATAATTTACAAGATTTAGACAAAGTCCCCGATATTGTAAGATCTTTGCATGATTTTTCCGGTGACCCAGCTGAATTCGGTTCCTGGAAAAAGAGTGTAGATAGAATATTAGAAACTTATGCTCACACCGTAGGTACAGCAAAGTATTTCGGTATTTTGCACACAATTCGAAATAAGATAAAAGGCATCGCAGACATTGCCCTCGATTCTTATAATGTCCCGTTGAACTGGGCAGCAATCTCAAAGTGCTTAACATTACATTACGCAGACAAACGAGATATTTCCACCTTGGAATATCAAATGACAACAATATTCCAAAAGCCCAATCAAACAGTTGAAGAATTCCATCAAGTTGTTTACAGACAGTTGTCTCTAATACTCAATAAAATAAGTTGCATGGAATTGGGCAGGGAATCAGAATTGGTTATGACCAAGTTGTACAGGGATAAAGCTTTAGATACCTTTATCCGAGGTCTCCGTGGCGACCTCCCCCGGTTGCTGGGCATAAAAGAACCCACTGACTTGCCATCTGCTTTGCACTTGTGCCTAAAGTTGGAAAACCAGACTTACCGTATCAATCACGCTTCGGGCAAAATTCAACAGAACACTTTTAGAAGCACACCTCAAGGGCCGCCTCCACGCCCACTACCTATACCCAATAATATGGGTTACCAAACCAGACCAATACTACCCCCCAGACCCATGCCAGCAGGAGTGTTTAATGCTAACTTTGGACACCCACAATACCGACCAGCACCGAATAATTTTGGGCAACAATTTCGACAAGCTCCGATAGCACAACCCCCATCACACCAACCGTATCCACCACCTCGTCCGATTGCAACAAAACCCCAACCACGACCAGAGCCAATGGACGTGGACAGAAGCCTTCACTCTAGGCAAATTAATTATATGAACAGGCCTCAATTTGATGCCTCTGGTAAACGACCCCCAATACCTATTACAGATCCAGCCAAAAGACAAAGAAATTTTAATATCCAAACTGAAATCGAACAACAAACTGAGGCAGAACAAGGAGCACCGACAATGGCCGATTACGAACAGACTTTAGCAGAACAAGATGAACAGACAGACTATGAACAAACACTTGGTGAATACACAGAAGTGATTGACAGCAATGACCAAGAACCAGAACATGACTATTCCTATCTCAATTTTTTAGGGTAACTGACTCTTCACTGCCATATTTTGAATGTAAGGTGAGGAGTGGAGAAATCTTAAAAATATTAATTGATACCGGCTCTAATCGAAATTATATTCAACCAAAACATGTCTCAAACCCGTTACCAAACAAAACCATATTCAATGCTGTCTCTGTAGGTGGCGATATAAAAATAACTCATCACAAAAACGCCAATTTATTTAACGATCTAAATACAATAGTTAAATTTTTCCTATTACCAACTCTCAAAACTTTTGACGCGATATTAGGCAATGACAGCTTAAAAGAATTAGGCGCAGTCATTGACACAAAAAACCAAATAATGCATTTAAAAAATGGCACAAATATTCCCATTAAAGAAAAAAAATTTGAATCAGTCAATGTAATAATACCAAGGTCGGATCACCTTACACACAATCAGCGATTTGAATTAAATCACTTACTCAAAAATTACCCAACCTTATTTGCCGAACCGGATGACAAACTGACCTACCTCACAAATGTAAAAGCCGAAATACGAATAAATACTGACACACCAGTTTACTCTAGATTTTATCAGTACCCAATGGCTTTAAAAGCTGAGGTTGACAAACAGGTTAAAGACCTTTTAGAGAATGACATAATACGACCATCGCGTTCCCCATATAATTCACCTGTGTGGATCGTTCCAAAAAAACAGGATGCTTCCAACGTAAAAAAATATAGAATGGTCATTGATTATAGAAAACTGAATAATGTAACAATACCTGACAAATACCCTATACCTGACATAAACGGAGTCATTGCACAGTTAGGTAATAACAAGCTTTTTTCCGTTTTAGACCTTAAAAGCGGATTTCACCAAATTCCATTAAAAGAGACAGATATAGAAAAAACAGCATTTTCCGTAAACAATGGAAAGTACGAGTTTACTAGGCTCCCCTTTGGTTTAAAAAATGCCCCTTCAATATTCCAACGCGCCCTTGACGACATCCTTAGGGAACACATAGGAAACATTTGCTACATTTACATTGATGACATTATTGTTTTTAGCAAAGACGAAGAGTCTCATTGCAAAAATCTGAAAACAATTTTTGAAACACTAAGTGCAGCAAACGTTAAATGCCAATTAGAGAAGTGCGAGTTCTTTAAGAACAAAGTAGAATTCTTAGGATTCGTTATATCAGATAAAGGAATAGAGACTAACCCAACAAAGGTAGAAGCCATAGCTAACTATCCGAGACCAAAGGCCTTAAAGGAATTAAGATCCTTTCTTGGGCTATCAGGATACTACAGGAGGTTCATACTGGGCTATGCTACAATGGCCAAGCCACTGACTGATTTGCTTAGAGGGGAAGACGGACGCATTTCAAAGGAAATGTCTGCAAAGAAATTGATTCACTTAGACGATAAAGCAATAAAAGCATTCGAACAGTTGCGCAGTACACTGATATCCAAAGATGTAATACTCCAATACCCAGACTTTGATAAGGAATTCACACTAACGACAGACGCCTCTGACTATGCGATAGGAGCAGTATTATCACAATCCAACAGACCAATTTCATTTATATCTAGAACACTTTCCAAAACTGAAGAACAATACGAAACGGCAAAGAAAGAAATGTTAGCAATACATTGGGCTGTTAATTTCTTCAAGGGATATCTTTACGGTGGTTCAAAGGTAAAAATCTATACCGATCACGAACCACTTACGCACGATTGCAATTGGAAAGGTGGGATAGCTATTAGAAGGTGGAAGTCTTATTTGGGTGAATATAATAAAGAATTGCTCTACAAGCCAGGGAAAGAAAATGTAGTAGCAGACGCACTATCGAGGGCACCAAGGCAAGTTGAAATTAATTCATTGACAGCAACTCAACATAGCGCTCAAAGTTCTAGCCACAATTTGATATCAAATGTTGAATCTCCGATTAATGTTTTTAAAAACCAAATTTTTATACTTAAAGAAGAGCCACCTGACTATAAATTTACCCTTCCATTTCCCACATTCCATAGGCATACAATATCGCAGCCAACATACTCAGACGATGATTTAATACAAATTTTAAGAAAACATCTTTATCCCACAGTCATTAATGGCATTCACACAACAGAAGATATAATGGGCCAAATACAACGAATTTATCCAGAACATTTTCGATCTTTTAAAGTCAGATTTAGTCAAAACCGGGTAGAAGACATAGTTAATGAAACAGATCAAGACGAACTTATCCTTAAAACTCATAATAGGGCACATAGAAATGCTGAAGAGAATAAAATCCAATTATCCGAAAAATGCTATTTTCCCAAAATGAAATCTAAAATTTTAACATTAGTAAAACAGTGTCAGGTGTGCAAGGAAGGAAAATATGATAGGCATCCCACAAACCCAGAAATAATGGAAACTCCAATTCCTGAGTTTCCGGGACACACAATCCATATAGATATTTTCTCTACAGAAAAAAAACTGGTACTAACGGCAATTGACAAATTTTCTAAACTTGCGCAAGCAAAATTAATAAATTCAAAATCAATAGAAGACATAAGAAAACCCTTACATGACATCCTATTCTATTTTGGCGTACCAAAATACGTCGTAATGGATAATGAAAAATCTTTTAATTCCGCTACAATAACTTTTATGATGAGAGACCAGCTGGGCATACAAATTTTTAAAGCACCCCCTTATAAAAGTTCCGTAAACGGACAAATAGAACGGTTTCATTCTACCCTCGCTGAAATTATGAGATGCTTAAAAACTAAACAGGTACACCGAACTTTTGAAGAACTATTAGATTCACTCTGTAACAAAAAAGCATCCATTAGAAATATTTTTTGGCAGAAATATAACCACTGACCCAGGAGAATATGACAAAAGCAGACAAGATAACATCGAAAAACTGAAATCAAAACAAGCAACAGACTTAAAAAACCATAATGAAAAACGCAATAAGATCAAAGACTATGAGCCAGGGCAAATAGTGTTTATAAAGCAAAACACAAGACTAGGTTCTAAACTGTCCCCACGGTACAAGAAAGAAACAGTAAAAGAAAATAGACATACAACTATTATCACAGAAACAGGAAGAATCGTTCACAAGAGTAACATAAAACAAGAGTAATAATAAATTTCTTTTTAGTCCGATACTGCCTAGGGAAACATGTCCGTATTCGTACCCTCTAACTCACAATTGTTGTCCGTTTGCGGGTATCGATCCGATCGTGAGGGATCGGCCTATACCCTTAAAAAATTAATTCGTTCACTGAATAACATTTTTTTTTCTTCTTCTCCTTTTCCCCATTACAGGATTTTCTTATTTTTAATGCTTCTGCCATTAGCATTGGCAAATATGGAAATCACTAATTACACCGACGCTCAAACCGTCTCAGTGTACAAAGGATTAGGGAAACTACAAATATCATCAACTAAAATAATCCATCTAATAGACCTAGAACAGCTAGAAACAGAATTGTACAAAATACGAGAACACACAATTAATGACTTAAAAGAAAGCTACCTCTACCATACACTAACACACGAAATAGTTCAGGCATTTACCGCATTAAGTACTCTGACCTCAAAATATCGCAAAGTTCGATCAATCAATTGGATTGGTTCAGCTTGGAAATTTGTGGCAGGAAATCCGGATCATGACGACTTAACTATGATCGAAAATAATTTAAATAGCCTTATAACTAACAATAACGATCAGGTAATAGTTAATAAACAACTGCAAAGTAGAATCAATAATTTAACAACAATCTCAAATATGCTTACGAACTCAATAAAAAAGGATAACAATTTTAACAATGAAATAGCAACAAGTCTGCAAAATCAGGTCAGATTGATAAAAGAAGAAATTGTAAACATTAAATATGCCATTCAATGGGCAAAAATTAACGTAATTAACACACTCCTTTTAAACGAATTTGAACTAAATGAAGTAAATAAAATATTTCAAAAAAACAATATTACCTCTTTATCAATCGAAGAAATGCTAGAATTTGTTGATGTTTCAGCATTACATAATAAAACAGCGATTATCTATATCATCAAAATACCAGAACTAGACCCCACTACCTATCAAGATATGTTGATAAAACCCGTTATAAAAAATAACTCTATTGTACACTTAGAAACGAATGAAATATTCATAGCGCAAAAAGAAATCATTAATGTACCCAAAAACTGTAAAATATCCAATTACTTGGCAACTTAATATTACTTAACAACTACACCGGCAACTTAATACACAACAACATAACTTACAATCTAAAAGGAACATACCTGGTTCATTTCTGGAACGATACCGTTCAAATAAATAGCAAGCAATTCAACAATAAAGAAAAATCTATCCTAAAACCCGGAACACCAATAATTCAAATGTCACCAATAGAAGTGGAGAGGTTGAAAATTTTGTCATTGGAATCACTGGAGGCCCTCAACATCAAAAACACAAAGCACTTAAATAACATAACAACACACTCTACCATAAACCGCATCGCGATCTTGTGCTTACTGGGCACCGTCGTACTTCTTTCAATAATCTCCAGAATCTACTCTAAGCCCAGAGAGAAAGTAACCATTCAAATTCAACAAGATTTAAAGCCAAAGCCGATACAGCCCGAATTCAACAATATTCCCTATTTCTAACACCCACTTGAGGACAAGTAGGATCCTGAGGGGGGAGAGTTAACAACAGAAACTTTTGTTACTCCTCTCGACGGCCGATACAATGAACCCTTAGTGCTTTGCCTACAAGAATTGTGCAACAAAGTATTCTAAGGAAAACAAGAGTTCAAAAATCCTAAATCAACAATATTATAAACATCCGCCGCGACGATCCCACGCAACACCGAAATTGCAGAGATTGCAATTCGATCCAGTTCAATCAAGTTCAAACCACTCCAATGCTCCGCCTAGCTGCCGATCACGCCATCAGCGACGACGCCAACGTTCTGCCGACGCCTCTGCCAGACACCCACAGCTTACTTAGGGCTTACTCTAATTCTCAATGTTCAGTTCTTAATTTGAATCCGAAATAAAAGGTCAACTTCGCAAATTGGACTCGTTTTAATTTCCACAAAGGAAAATATTAACTTGCATAAATACATGCATATGTATAATTCGTATATCTGACTAGATATACATATGTATGTGGGAATTGGTTCCAGTAAGAATACTCGCAGTGGTAATCGATATTAAATGTTTCGATACTTCTAAAATACAACCCTAGACAAGAGCAAGTTAGCGATAGAAAGGGAGCGTGTGTAGAGTGGGAATCGAGTACAGAAAGTTGCCAAGAGCGGTTGTTACTAAAACTAAATAATAAGTTTCGTCATAATTAAATGTGAAATCTTGAAGAACATTGATAATTTGTTACACTTATAAGCTACATTACTTGTTTAATAAAAACTATATAAACGAAAACTACAAATTGGCGGCTCGTCCGGGATGTGCTTAAGTGTAAAGACAAAATTTGTGCATATGACGCAGTTCGTTTTATGCAGACACGTATGACGCAGTTCATTTTAGTAGCAACCAGTGAACGGTAAAATAGAACCGTTGCATGATCGACGCTGCACAAACGCGAGCAACAGTATAGACAATTCTCGAAGAAGTTTCGAGAGTCGGCAAAACCAAAGTTGCTGCTTAAGTTGACAGAAGCAGAACTGGTGCATGCGTCGGCAGAGGCAATGTTGCTGCTTAATTTGACAGAAGCAGAACTGGTGCGTGCGTCGGCAGAGGCAAAGTTCCTGCTTAAGTTGGTAGAAGCAGAGTTGTTGTTTGCAGCGACAGAAGCAGAGCTGCTATTTGCGTCGTTAGAGGCAGAGCTTGGATCGAACGCCAGCGGAGTCCGAATTGCTGCATAAATCGAGGCAGAACTAGTGCGTACAGTCGACAGAGGCAGAATTGCTGTTCGCGTCGACAGAAGCAGTGTTTCTGTGTGAGTGTGCAGAGGCAGGACTTGGTGCGAACTTCGACAGAGGCAGAGCTTGATACGATCGTCGGCAGAGGCAGCGGTGTTGCGTGAAACTTCAGAAGCAAAGCTGGTGTGTGCGTCGACAGAGGCGAAACTGGCGCGAGCATCGACAGAGGCAGTGTTGGTGCGTGCGTCAACAGAGGCAGTGCTGGTGTGTGCGTCGACAGAGGCGAAACTGGTGCGTGCGTCAACAGAGGCAGAGCTGGCGCGAGCATCGACAGAGGCAGTGCTGGTGTGTGCGTCGACAGAGGCGAAACTGGTGCGTGCGTCAACAGAGGCAGAGCTGGCGTGAGCATTGACAGAAGAAGTGCTGGTGTAAGGTTACGTTAACTAACAATAGTGTAGTGTTGTAAACTCTTACTAATTTTTATTGTTTTCTAACACCATTTCAAAATGCAACTTGACGAGATCTTGGCACTCCGCGTAGCCGATTTGAGGTTTAAGTTAGCAGAGTTGGCTCTACCAACAAGTGGAAGGAAACTAGAGTTGCAGAATAGATTGCTTACACATTTTGGAATTCAGGATGAAGAGGAAAGCGATTCAGATGAAGCTCAATCCGTGGTTACAGAGCGAAATTTAGTTGAAAATCAAAGATTAGACAATGGCAGGTCATGGTTCACTCTTAAAGATGTAGAAGGCAGCGTATCTAGTTTCTCTGGAACAGAAAGTCCTGATGTAGAACAATGGATCGATGAGTTAGAAATTTGTTCAATTACTGTCAAGTGGAGTGATTTGCAACTCTTTATCTATTCGAAACAAATGCTTACAGGAGCGGCTAAACTATTTGTGCGTAGTGAGGCGAATATTCGTAGTTGGACTGTTTTGAAGGCTAAGTTGAGAGAAGAGTTTTCAATCAAGAGTTTTCGCAAAGCCAGTTAATATTGATGAGCCAAGTTTAATTGACTACTATATAAAGGGTATTCCAGATTCGAAAGGGAATAAGATTATGTTATACCAGGCCAGAAATATACAGGAACTGAAACATCAAATCGAGATATATCAGAAAGCTAGATCTGGCAAATCGAATCAATCAGCTGGAGAACGTCAGGAGCAAAAGAAAGATCAAGGCAAAGGTCAGGTTAAGTCTGGAACATTCAAGAAATATTTCAAATGCGGCGATAGTTCTCACGTAATGAAAGACTGTAAGAAAAAAGTGTTTGTTTGCTTTAAATGTGGTCAGGCAGGACATCGAGCAGCACAATGTACAGCACAAACAGTCAAGAAAGAAATAAATGCTAATGTAGTTCAAGAGGATAAAGTAGGAGCGTCGTTAGGCAGTAAGTTTACTCTTTCAGGTCTTGAATTGAAGAGCGTTGTTTACAAACAGATTATATTTAAAGGTTTGGTTGACACGGGTGCTGAGTTGTGCTTAATGCGCAGACAAGTCTTCATGAGTCTAGGAGCAGCAGAAATAACTGGTAAAGGAAAGAGTTTGACGGGAATTGGAGAAAGTCGGATTTTAACATTTGGAAGCGTTATTATATCCGTTTTAATAGATGGTATTCCAATGGAAGTGGAATTTCATGTGGTTCAAGATCAGGATATAGGTTTCGATGCTATTTTAGGTAGGACAATTTTGGACACTGTCGATATGAAGGTTACCAAAAGTGGTTCTCATTTTAATATCAGGATGGAAACTGAAGATGGAGGTAAAATTAGGGATACAAAGATAGTTGATCGTCAGGTGAATGACGAATTTCGAAGCATGTGTGTGGAAGAGCTTATAGCAACTTCTAAGGTAGATTTATCTCATCTTAATTAGCCTGAAGCTAAAACGATATTGGAGATGATCGAACAATATTGTCCAATTCGTAACACAGATGACCCTGTCGAGATGAAGATTGTTTTGAAAGATGACGTCACAGTTTATCAGCATCCCAGGCGATAGTCGTATAGTGACCAAAACTTTGTAGATGAGCAGGTGCGGGAATGGTTAAAAGAAGGTATAATACAGCCAAGTACATCCGAGTATGCTTCACCCGTAGTCCTGGTGGCTAAGAAAAATGGGAAAAAGCGTCTATGCTGCGACTATCGCAAATTAAATGAAAAAATTATAAGAGATAATTTTCCGATGGCACACATGGACAATGTTTTAGACAAGCTTCAGAATGCGAAGATATATACAACATTGGATTTGTCCAATGGGTTTTTCCATGTGCCCGTAGAAGCAGCTTCAAGAAAGTACACTTCGTTCGTGACTCAAAGTGGGCAGTACGAATTTTTATTTGTACCGTTTGGCATTTCGAATTCGCCTGCCGTTTTCACTAGGTTTATAATGTTTGTTCTACGAGAGTTGCTCGCTAGTGGCATTGTAATACTTTACATGGACGATGTTATTGTGCCTAGTAACGATGTTGATGAGGGAATAAGAAAATTGAATCAAGTGTTAGAAGTATCTTCTCAGAATGGACTAAGAACTAATTGGGGCAAATGTCAGATATTACAACGGAGAGTAAATTTTTTGGGATATATCGTTCAAGATGGAACCATAACCCCAAACAAAGAAAAGATACAGGCCGTTACAGAATTTCCCGAACCTAAAGATAAAAAGGCTATACAACGTTTTTTGGGGTTAACGTCTTATTTTCGAAAATTCATAAATCGATATGCAGCCATTGCTAAGCCATTGTCAGATCTTTTAAGGCAAGATGCTAAGTTCGGATTTGCTGAAGTTCAGCGAAAGGCATTTGAAGAACTGAAATTAGCTTTAGTTAGTGAGCCAGTATTAAAGCTGTATAACCCGAAGTTGCGAACAGAGATTCACACAGATGCTTCAAAGTATGGGTATGGGGCATTATTATTGCAAAAAGATCCAGAAGATAATATGTTTCACCCTGCACAATTTATGAGTCGGAAAACTAAGCCATGTGAGGAGAATTACAGTTCGTATGAGCTAGAAGTTTTAGCAATAATAGCAGCTCTAATGAAATGGCGCGTGTATGTTCTTGGTATATCTTTTACTATAGTAACTGATTGTAACGCGTTCATGATGACCATGAAAAAGAAAGAAGTTCCTTTAAGAGTAGCGCGTTGGGCATTGTATTTGCAAGATTTTGATTATAAAATAGAACATCGTTCAGGGTCCAGGTTAAAGCATGCTGATGCTTTGAGCCGAGTGTCTTGCTTTTTTATAACAGATACTTTGATCCATCGATTGAGAGAGGCCCAGCTGGAAGATGAGTGGATAAGAGGGGTTAGAGAATTGGTCGCTAAAGATTCGTATGAAGATTTTTATATTCAAAATCAGGTTCTATTTAAGGACCCAAATAAAGAACTCATAGTAGTCCCTGGTCAGATGGAAAACGAGATAATTGTTACTGCTCATAACCAAGGTCATTTCTCGGCTGCTAAAACGCAAGATTTAGTGGAAAAGTCGTATTACATTCCAAAATTGAAAGGAAAAGTTGTTCGTTTTGTAGATAGTTGTGTTCGTTGCATAATAGTTAACGCGAAGTCTGGAAAAAAGGAAGGGTTTTTAACAGCAATCGATAAGGGTAATATACTGTTTATTACATACCATATTGACCATGTTGGCCCAATGGAACTGACTAATAAGCGATATAATCACATTTTAGTTGTGGTAGATGGGTTTTCAAAATATGTTTGGTTGTATCGAACCCGTAGTACAGGTGTCGATGAGGTTATAGAGTGCTTGAAAAAACAAGCTGTTAATTTTGGGAACCCCTACAGAATTGTGTCAGATAGGGGTTCCGCATTTACTTCGAATTCTTTTAAAGAATATTGTGAGATTGAAAATATTCAATATTTGCTCATTGCCACCGGTGTACCTCGTGGAAATGGTCAGGTGGAACGGATGCATAAGCTTGTAGTTCCAATGTTGTCTAAGTTAAGTAATGACAATCCAGGATTATGGTATAAAAATTTAGGGCAAGTTCAGCAAGTAATTAATAATACTGAGCCAAGAAGCACGAAAATATCACCTTTTAAGTTAATAACTGGAGTAGATATCCGCGTTTCTAATAATAAGGAGCTAACAGATTTAGTAAGCGATTTCATGATTAGAGAGTTAGAAGAAAAGCGTGAGAATTTGCGGCAAGAAGCCCGTGAAAATATTAAGGATATACAGGAAGAAAATAAAAAGGCATTTGATTTAAAAAGAAAGCAACAGAAACAATATTAATGATTTGGTAGCCATAAAAAGGACACAGTACGGAGTAGGGCTATAGCTAAAAGGTAAATATTTGGGCCCATATAAAGTGGTTGAGATCAAAGATCATGGGAGGTATGAGGTTGAAAAGATAGGAGATAATGAAGGTCCTATAAAAACAATTACAGTTGCAGAGTACGAGGGTCGTTTGATAAGTCCGTGACTTTTTGAATAAAATATATTTTTTTCGTCAAAGAAGCGTTTTATTTCTCAACATAATCTCCTTTTAGCTCTATACATTTAGTCCAGCGTTTTTCCAATTTTTTTATTCCTTCCAAATAATAGGTTTTCTCAAGGCCCTCAAAATAGTCGTTTGTTTCTGTGATGACCTCTTCATTTGACCCGAATCTCTTACCGCCGAGCCATTTCTTCATGTTTGGAAACAAAAAATAGTCACAGGGGGCTAAATCTGGAGAATATGCTGGATGGGGTAGCAGTTCGTAGCCCAATTTATGAAATTTTGCCATGCTGACTACACACGTGTGCACCCGTGCATTGTCCTGATGGAACAGCACTTTTTTTTCGCCAAATGCGGTCGTTTCTGCTTCAAATCAATATCGAATCTGTCCAAAAGCTCTGAATAATATTCGCCGGTGATCGTTTTACCCTTTTCAAGGTAATCGATGTGAATGATACCTTGTGCATCCCAAAAAACTGTGGCCATGACCTTGTTGGCCGACAGACCCACCTTGGCCTTCTTTGGTGCACGTTCACCCGGAGAAACCCACTGTCTTGATTGTTCTTTGGTCTCTGGTGTGGTGTGGTGGATCCATGTTTCGTCTACGGTAACGAAACGGCGCAAAAATTCGTTTGGATTGCGGTTGAACATCGCCAAACACTCCTTTGAAATGGTCACACGGTTGCGCTTATGGTCGTGTGTGAGCAATCGCGGCACCCATCGCGCGGAAAGCTTTTTCATGTCCAAATATTCATGTAAAATGTGATGTACCCGTTCAGTTGAGATGCCTACAGCCTCAGCTACCTCACGCACTTTCATTCTCCGATCATCCAATATCATTCCATGGATTTTGTCGACGATTTCTGGCATGACGACCTCTTTTGGGCGACCTGAACGTTCGGCATCACTTGTACTGGTACGACCACAACGGAACTCAGTAAACCATTTCTTAACCATTGAAATTGATGGTGCAGAGTCCCCATAATATTTATCAAGTCTTTCCTTGGTTTCGGTGATGGATTTTTTACGCAAAAAATAATGCTTAATTAGCACACGAAATTCACTTTTTTCCATTTTCGTTAAAATTCACGAGATCGTCTGCTTTCAATGCCTATAAAACGCAAACCAAAAAACGCAGCTTTCTCAAAATTTTACAGTCAGCTGTTAATCGATAACTGCTGATAGGAGCAGTGTTGTATTTAGAGCAGGTGCGCGGCAAATACAAAAAGTCACGGACTTATCAAACGACCCTCGTATATGGCTTGATCCATTCGAGGCGAATGTGCTGTCAGGAGGGCCGATTGTGGGAATTGGTTCCAATAAGAATACTCGCAGTGGTAATGGATATTAAATGTTTCGATACTTCTAAAATACAACCCTAGACAAGAGCAAGTTATCGATAGAAAGGGAGCGTGTGTAGAGTGGGAATCGAGTACAGAAAGTTGCCAAGAGCGGTTGTTACTAAAACTAAATAATAAGTTTCGTCATAATTAAATGTGAAATCTTGAAGAACATTGATAGTTTGTTATACTTATAAGCTACATTACTTGTTTAATAAAAACTATATAAACGAAAACTACATGTATGTATATATGTATGTTTGTGTGTATAAATCTTCTTAGCCAACACATTGTGTATCTAGGTTATATGTATGTATTTAGGCCATGGATTTTAAATAAATTCATGGTCTATTGTGTTTGTCGGAACGGAAATGTGCGTAACAGGCAGAAGGAGGCATCTCCGACCCCATAAACTACATATATATATTCTGAATCAGTATCAGTAGCCGAGTCGATTGAGCCATGTCTGTCTGTCTGTCTGTCTGTATGAACACCTGGTCTCAGAAACTGTAAGAGCTAGAGTCATTAAATTTTTTGACAACATAGGTTGATATTGCAGTGTCTCAAAGTTTTTTCAAAATTTGGACACGCCCCTTCCCGCCTCCTTAAATCAGTAATAACTATTTAAAAACTACGATATTAGCTCAACAACCAAAGTTGTATATCTTACATGACAAATACCTTGCCACGGGCGTTATGTGAAAATTTAATTTAAATCAGACTATAAATAAGTGAGATATGATACGAATTAAACTCACTTTGAACATATATACTTAAGCATACCTAATTTACTCAAGCCTACCGAAGTTCAAATCTAGCGTCAGACAGACAGCATTTTATTAAACTTTTTATTTGCATTGTATGGTAAAAGAATTGGTTCACAATTCAGCTTTGCCGATTGGCCAAGGAGTGAGGCAATGGCCGAATGGTTAGAGTGGCGGACGCCAGCGGGAGAGTACGTGTATTCAACTCCCGGTTGAGGCGGGTGCGAATTTTCATTAATTAAATAATTCTTATTTTATTTTGTTTATTTATTTTATTCTAATAAACTAAAAGAAAAGTTACAGTCAAACAAATTAAATTATTAAATTAAATTTCAATAATAATATGATAATCCATGGCCTTGTACAGTCAGCACCTGACTGTAGCGTTAATATTTTTATAATTGTATATACGCTTGTCACATTTGTTTTTATTTCTAATATTGTCACAATTCTCCTATAAGTCCTATTAATATATATTAATATTGTAGATATGTATATGTATATATGAATGTACGTATACATAAGTAAATGTATTATATGCTTTCATTTTTATATAATACACATATATGCATACATATGTATGTACATATGTACATACATACATATAAATTCCTTTTAAATTACGAGTCTGAAACGTGTTAGTCTGTGGCAACTCTAAGCAGCTAACAATAGTGTGATCGAACTCGATAGCTTACACGAGTATCGAGATCGCGAGAGGCCTTCTCTAGGCGAATCTATTATCACTATTCTCGATAACCACGGCATCCATCGCTGCTTCTTAGCTTTTGCCTCTTACACGCGACAATTGTTATAATTAATAAATTCAGTGCATGTAAATTCGTGAATAAATATTAAAACTTATTTCTGTGTACAATACACATTAAAGTGGTGACGTGATTCACTATATACATACACTCCAAAATCTGCATCAATTTTGGCAACCAACGACGCCATGGAAGACGACACCGACGTTTTTCACGATTCCGTTTCTCGTGTTCCCGAAGCACCAGTTTTGGCGCGAATTTCCGACGCAGTCGTCAACCAGCCAAGCGTAGGCAAATACGAAAATTTAAAATCTTGCATTCTGGAACGCTTCTGTGAAAGCGAACAGAAGAAAATCCAGAAGTTAATATCGGAGATCGACCTCCGTGATAAGCGTCCTTCACAATTGCTTAATGAGTTAAACTCGCTCGCCGCAAATAAAGTTAATGAAAGCTTCTTAAAAGCACTTTGGATGCAGCGCTTACCAACACAAGTGCAAACTATCTTGCAGGTATCGGACGCCAGCCTATCAGACTTGGCTAAGTTGGCAGATAAAGTAGTAGATGTTGGCGATTTTCACAATGTACGCACGGTTGACTACAGTTCTAAGTCTTTACCACCCCGCAACACTGATGTTGACGACCGTTTAGAACGCATCGAGCAACAGATAAACGCCCTACTCAAAAACAGTTCTCGCAAGAACAATTGGTCCACATCAACAAGGCGCAGCAGCAGCGCCACAACCCAAGACGCAGGTCAAACTTCAAGCATGTTTTGGTACCACAGCAAATTCGGTAGCGACGCCCAGAAATTCCGCCAACCATGCTCTTTTTCGTCACAAACAAAAAACTAACGCAGTCTTCGAGTTCGGGAGGCAAATTCGAAGAGGGCCACTGCACAATTGCCCGCCTCAGTATCAGCGACAGCTTTTCCAAAATAAAATTCCTTATCGATACCGGGGCCGACATTTCAGTGTTGCCACCCTGTAAAAATGCAAAACCAATACCCACTCCAAAGCTTCTTTTCGCAGCCAATGGCTCAAAAATACAAACCTATGGAGAAAAACGCATAACATTATCACTCGGACTAAGGCGAAATTTCGTTTGGACTTTCGTGGTAGCTAACGTCAATTGCGCTATCATTGGATCCAATTTTCTTCAATACTTCGACTTGCTCGTTGACATTAAGCGACGTAAACTTATCGATCGAGCAACGCTATCCGAATCGACCTGTGGCACGCTTCCGCATGAAATAGCTCGGATTTTATCCTACGATACGTGCAACCAATACGCCAAGCTACTTGACGAATATCGAGATCTCGTAACGATCAATTCAAACAGGCTGTTAATAATATCAAAAGTAACCCATTTTATCACGACAAACTCCCCCCCAATCACTCTCGTGCACGACGACTGGCAGCATACAAACTCAAAGCAGCGCAAAGCGAGTTTTCCTATCTTTTGGATAAAGGTAAAGAAAGCGAATGGAGAATGGCGTCCATGCGGAGACTACCGAGCTCTAAACAACGTAACAGTGCCTGATAGATATCTGATTCCGTACATACTGGAAGTAACGAGCATTCTATACGCTAAGAATATATTTTCTAAAATCGACCTGCAGAAAGCATATCACCAGATTCCTGTTGAGCCGCAAGATATTCCCAAAACAGCCATTATCACGCCTTTTGGGTTATTCGAATTCTTGTTCATGACGTTCGGCTTGCGAAATGCAGCGCAGACTTTTCAGCGGTACATAAACGACGTCATACAGGGTCTCGATTTTGCTTTCGCATACATACGATGACATTTTGATCGCTTCAGAGTCCACAGCGCAGCACGAGACGCACCTCCGCCTAGTCCTCGACCGCCTCCGAAAGGCACAACATACCGTGAACTTCGAGAAGTGTCAGTTCGGAAAGCCGTAACTCACGTTCCTGGGTCATGACATCAGCCAGCACGGTTTAAAACCATCTGAATCTAAAGTGGAAGCCATTCGTCACTTTAAAAAAACTTTAAAAAACCTCTTATCGCTAAGGATCTGAAAAAGTTTCTGGGTATGATCATCTTTTATCGGCCGTTTATCCCACGTGCGGCTGATAACACAGGCCTTCATAAAAAAAAGTTTCATGATCTGGGTAAGCGGCATAATCAGTTATATGCATTTTGGGTCGCTGAAACCGAATCCGAGGTCAGGATTTCGCCGTCACGTCTGGACTTCGACATAACCTCACAAAACTGAAAAACATTACAATATCCCCCAAAAGATATAGAATCCTGATCTGCGCATGCGATATATGTTTTATCATGTATTTTGTCCTTCTTATTCCGACTCCGAAGTCAAAATTTACGTAGCACGTCTGAGTTTCGACTTAACCTCAAAAAACTCGACAAATTTTTGGAACCCCAAAAATTATGGGGGGGCCATGATCGGGACATGCGATATATGTTTCTACATGTTTTCAGACCTTCCGAATCCGAATCCAATGTCAAAACCAGCCTATCACGAATAAATTTCAATCTAACCTAAAAATTTTTTGAAAAACTACCACTGGGTTTCTTCTCCAAGAAATTTTCATCGGTGCAAAAGAAGTACAGCACCTACGATAGAGAGCTCACCGCTATTTATCAGGCCATTCTGCATTTCAAGTACGCACTGGAGGGTAGAAATTTTGTAATCTTCACCGACCATAAACCGCTGATGTTCGCTTTCATCCAAAATAGTGAGAAATCATCACCACGACGCGCCCGGCAACTGGATTTTATTAGCCAATTCAGCACCAACATTCAGCACATCTCGGGAGAGGAAAAAAAGGTCGCTGACCTTCTCTCACGCATCGACGCCATCAAACACATAGATGTTGACGAGATGGCACTAGAACAGGAAAGCGATGACGAACTATAATCGCTGCTTAAGTCTGACCCAGAAAATACTATATCACTATCGAAATTGTTTATTCCAGGCTCAAACAAACAATTGTATTGCCATGTTAACAATAAACAGGTACGCCCGCTTCTCGCGATGGCCTGCTGCGATTCCCTTAATTGACATAACAGCATAGTCAGTTGCCAGTGCACTGATTTCAGGCTGGTTCGCGCTCTATGGAATCCCGCTCCACATCACAACGGATTTAGGACGGCAGTTCGAGTCCACACTGTTCCAAGAGCTTTCTAAAATCTGTGGTTTTAAACATCTACGCACGACGGCATACCGCCCACAAGCTAACAGCATGTTCGAACGATGGCACAGAACATTAAAAGATGCCATAAAATGTTCTGATCCAATCAACTGGAGCACTGCATTGCACCTCATCCTACTAGGACTACGCTCCACGATCAAAGACGACATCGGGTTAAGTCCAGCCGAAATGGTGTACGCCACAACACTGCGAGTTCCTGGCGGATTTTTTCATCAAGCACTGAAAATCGCAGCGAGTCTGAGTTCACCGAGGCTCTTCGGAAAACTATATCGCATCTGCCAACTACTAAGCGAGTGCACCATCACATGCCTCAAGAGTTTATTCACCCCGATCTAAATCAATGCAAACACGTCTTCGTCAGAGTGGATCGAGTTAAAACTCCGTTAGAACCTACATAACAACGAGGGTCCGTTTGTAGAGGAACCTTCTCGAATACAGGAACAAAGAAAAACACCAATCGCTCAACCTGCCACGCAGGTATCGAGATCTGGACGACGAGTCATACTCCCAGCGAGATACCTTTCCTAACTGGTACTCTAGGAGGGGGGTACTCAGGCAACTCTCAGCAGCTTACAATAGTATGATCGAACTCGATAGCTTACACGAGTATCGAGATGGCGAGAGACCTTCTCTAGGCGAATCTATCATCACTATTCTCGATAACCACGGCATCCATCGCTGCTTCTTAGCTTTTGCCTCTTACACGCGACAACTGTTATAATTAATAAATTCAGTGTATGTATATACGTGAATAAATATTAAAACTTATTTCTGTGTACGATACACATTAAAAGTCTTTACAGTTGCATATATGGTTCATATACATATGTATGTATAATATACATATGTGTATAATATATACGAATGTATATATTTCTTATGTATTTTCTCACATGTTTTCAACTACATTACCAGATGACTCTTTAGGCTTTGAAACTTTGCAATATTCAAATGTATGTTCTTAATTGTGTAAATTAATATATAACGTAACATGTACTTAAAATGTTGACCACTAGTGTATGTGTTATGTATAGGTGTATGTATGTATGCACATACATATGCATTCGAGTATATTATATATGTATATTTTATATATAGAAAGAGTACGATGCAATTTCATGTACAATGCACGTATGCATGTACATACTCGTACATACATATGTATAGAATAGTTATATCGATTGACCACTGATAAACAAATTCATACATAACCAGTAAGAAAAGCAACAGTCGCGCAGCACGTGACAGTGGGATACCCTTCGACCTATGTTCCCGCGTAGTTTAGTTTGTTAAATTCATACATATATGCATATGCACATGCTTCACAATTATTCCCAACAGATGGCGCTCGCGCTTCGCGCTCACCCGTCTTATTAGCTGACAGAAGAGTTTGGTTTTATGCTCATTCTTTCTTAAATAACTTATGTCTTTATTGTCCGATCGGATTGTAATTTGGAGAATACGTAGATATTTCATTCAGCTTAGTATATGTTAAAGTCAGAAAGTTTAAGCTTTTATACAGCGCTTACAAATTGAGTTCAAAAATTAAATTTTTGATTTACAGCGGCGGTGGTCGTGGCACCAAACATTTGAAATAAACTTTATCAGCTTATAGTACACAGGAGTCTTCCTGTCAAATTTGGTAACTCTTGCTTTTATAATAGCTGAGATCTGTGCGTTCACACAGACAGACGGACAGACAGACAGACAGACAGACAGACAGACAGACAGACAGACAGACAGGCAGACAGTCAGACATACAGACATGGCTCAATCGACTCGGCTTGTCATCCTGAGCACATATATACTTTATGTGGTCTCCCACGCTTCCTTCTGCCTGTTACATACATTTGCACAAAGTTAGTATACCCTTTTTTTCCATTTTCAATGGTCGAAGGGTATAAAAATTAAGCATTAAGTTTAAGTTTACAAAATTTTAAGGTGATTAAATTTAAAATTAATTTAATTTATTTGAATTTAATATAATTCTGGGATAATCAAAGATATAACTGAATAAACATTTGTTGCATAGAATTGGGGAAAACACAGAAAAAACCAATCAGATCAGAACAGTTAATAGTATTAGTAAATATGCTTAACAAAAATATAACAACTTATTAATTGTTAAAATGCCAAAAAAAATTGATATTATTTCCATAGTGCACTGCTTAGTTTATTTATTTCGAAAACCAATACTTGTCTCTCATTTCAGGCGATTGTTCCCATAAAAACTATATAGTGATCCAATTCGATGAAATTCCGACTTATATACAGCGTGTTCATATATGCATATGTGAAAGATAAAGATAGCTCTAAAACTGAGAGACTAGAAAGATAGGTCTGACTTCTCTGTTGATGGTGATTCAGAATATACAGAGTATATACTTTATAGGGTCAGAGAAGTTCCATTATCTGCGTTGCCAGCTTCTTTTCGTTCAAAGTAAGGATAATTGTGTAGACTACGGCATCATTTAACTACATTTCGACGGAAGTTAGCCCAAACAATAGTGTTTGTCCCTTACTTACAAATTTTTTGACGCTTTTACATATATGTTAAATAGCTTTTAAATCCCCCATGATTTGACTTAGTTGGTGTCTCAATCCATGCTTGTTTTTTGTTTTTGCAGAATGAGGAAACAGAAGTTAAACAGAAATGGGCCTCACGTCTTCTGGGAAAATTGAGAAAGGATATTACGCAGGAGAGTCGTGAAGATTTTGTACAGTCCATAATTGGCAAACGAAAGTCCATCTGCGTTCTCTCCAATCCCGATCAGAAGGGTAAAATGCGGCGAATCGATTGCCTAAGGCAATCCGATAAGGTGTGGCGATTAGATCTGGTTATAGTCATCCTATTCAAGGCAATACCGTTGGAGAGTACAGACGGCGAGCGTCTGGAAAAGATTCCCGACTGTCTACACCCAGGCCTATGTGTTAATCCATATCACATTAATGTCTCAGTGCGAGAATTAGATTTATATTTGGCAAACTTCATCAACACTTATAATGATAACTCTTTACTAAGCTTTCGATCTCCCCATATTCCAATATTCGCCCAAAATCAAACGGGGAATAGAAAAGACAACAACAACTTGGATGGTATTGATAATGAAGTTAAAAGACTCCGACACAATCCTTATAATGGTGTTGTCTGCAATGATATTATCCTTGCTACCGGCGTCTTTTCATCCCAAGAGCTTTGGACCCTTTCCAAAGGTAGGGCTATAACGGCAAAACATATATAGCACACTATCCATTGTATATTCTTGATCACTTTTAGATTCGATAATGCATAAAGTTGGCAACAACAGTTTGCATAACAACATTATAAAGCGTGAGAACGTGACGGCTAACTGTGACTGCCACACATATCAATTAACGGCTGACTCACCTATTCCTATATCGCAAACGCTGACGGAGGCACACGTTCAAGCACAGGTGCAGAACCAGGGCGGTACTATTGTCTCACACCCGATTGCAACTCATAATAGCAGTAAGTATATGCATAATATATGACAAAACCCATGTGTAATGCTGAGCATAGTGCACCTTATATCAGTTCAGTGGCAAAGACTATCATACAGTTACAGATACTCTTTATGGCAACATAGAGTGAGGGCGCTCGACTGTTGCTTTAGTTTTAGTGTGCTAAGGTGGCCCTGTGGCCCTATTCGGAGAACCATGCTGGGTATAGAATTTATTATTAACCTCATCCAAGGTGATATTCTCTGTTCCTTTTAGAATAACACGTAATTACTTACCACTAACTCTGCCTTCTTGTTGGTCTTGTAGGAATTATGCCCGGATTACAATAATCTACTTTCTTATTTCTAACGCTTCCTCAGTTGCATGCCTAAAATTTTAAAATTCTGTCCTATCTTTTTAGAAATTAAGTAATCTTTCCTCGTAAATATGTTCAATCATTAGTTTTAATTGCATGCCCGCGTTCTCTATTCGCGTTTTGAGTCGTACGTTCAGCGACTGTGCCCTACGGTTGATTGGGCGGGAAGTGAACATTCGCTTGGTTTTGCATCGATCAATTGATTAGGGTTCCTTTGCGTTCATTCTTTCGCACAAGATTATTGTTTTAACATACAGATTTCTTTCTCTCTTTCTTGCAGTTGATTTTGTGGATCAGAATCCAAATGCCAAAAGCTTGCCTTTATCCCATTCTCTTATTAATGGATCTACGGATGTCTGCAAGATCAGCCAGAGCTCATCGCCGCCAGTCATCTCACGTACAACAAGCGTTGAAAATTGCACTGCTGCTGCATTCTCGGTAATACTCAAATCCGCGTCCGCGACAAGTAACATTAATTCAAATGGCGATGCGACAGATTCGGCTGTCTCCCTACAGCGATATACTCCGCTTAATAGCAGGGCAGGCAGATCTCAAATTCGTTCGGCTGATGGTAAACTATCAAACATTAAACCTGTTTGTAACATTGAAACCTATTTGCAACATTCACGTTACAGCAATTTCACATCACAACTGCTCTACATTGCTGGCTAGCTCTGTTAGCCCGGTTAATGCACTCTACTATCCGCAGCACAGCAGTAGCCCTCGTCTCACGGAGCAAGATCATCAGTCATTGCATCAGCAACAGCAGCAGGAAGCCGATAAGTTTGCAACGGAATCCCATGATATATCCGATTTTGTGACGTATGTGTATCAGGATTCAGCCCCGGCGGCTACCTTGGAGAATGCTACTTTTCACAGCCATCCGCATCAGCTAGCTCCGCACAGCCATTCGCTTGCCCATCATCATCATACATCGCCACACTCTCATCAGATACATCAGCAACTGCGAGGTGCTAAATTGCCTCCGGGGGGTCCACAAGGTACGCCCAATCACAATTCGATGTTGCCGCCAATGTTACCACCAATGGCTCGTCCCGTCGCTATTATACGCACTAGCGGAGATCTTTCCATGTTGCAGCAATTAACGGATAAGGAGTGCATCATCGATGAGGATAGCCGCAATGTGAGAGCAAACATTGGGGGGGGCAACAATAGCCCAATTGGATCTGATGCAGCTGACTCTATTGCCAGTTCCGAATGTACTACACTTGTAGCCCGAACATCTCCGCTGCCTCACACCCATGGCCAGAATCGTCCACATCCTGCAGCCAGTCCTCATTTGGCAGCACGATGTAAAATGCCGACAATTACCTCAAACTCTCTAGCGCGAATCGCAACCCAAATGTATCCCTCAGCTAACGGTAGAGAGTATTTTAATCATTTCCACACCCAACCGACATCTGTAAGTATAATATTCTTAGATAGGATATTAATAAGTTAAGTTAACTGATTGCCTAATTTCTACAACTTTTAGGCAGATAATGCAGTGTAGTAAATTTTACCCAAACAAATAATTGAATTTTCTTAGCAGAGCTGCTCGTAGAGAAGTAAAATACTTTCCCAATTTAAAAACAAAAGGACCTTGTAGTCCAGACACAAGGGTGATCGGGCGTTTAGGATCCAGTGGAGGCTGCAGGCTTTCAGTTTTAGGTGAAGTTTCTTGCATTCAATATGCCTACGCCATATCAGGCGTCTGTCAAGGTGGATGCCGAGTTACGTTAATTCTTTGACTTGGGGGATCTGCGTGCTATTCAGACAGAGCGGATGGCAAGATTGTTTTAAGAGTAAACGTTATGTGCTTGCACTTTTATTCGTTTATTTTAATACGCCAGTCAGATAGCCACTTCTCGACTACCTTGAAGTGGTTGGCGAGTAGGGATGTTGCACCGACTGGGCATCTGGAGCAGCAAAGGTAGATGTTATTAGTCGGTCATTCGTGGGAATATCCGCTGTGTAGATGACGAATAAAGTTGGCCCAACTGCGCTGCCTTGTGGGACTCCAGCTTCAATAATGTAGTTGTCAGATATTGTTGTATTGCACCTTACTGCGAAGGCTCTGTTGAAGAGGTACGATTCAAGCAGTTTATGAGTGTACCCAGGCAAATGTGTTTTAATTTTATGCATAAGATTTTCGAGCTAGACGCGGTCGAATGCTTGAGATACATCGAGGAATATCGCGCTGCAATTCTCTAATCTAGAAGGCTCTGTGAATTTGTGATGTTATTCTGTTAACTTGCTCGATAGTTCCGTGTTTTGCTCTGAAGCCCAATTGATGGGTTGGGATAATGTTGTGAACTCCCAAATGTGGTATTATGCGGGTTAGAAGGCATTTTTCGAATAATATGGAGAGGCATGATAATAAACTTATTGGTCTGTATGATGACGGAATCGTGTGATCTTTTCCGGATTTCGGTATCATTGTAATGATTGATTTTTTCTAGTTACGAGAATTATGATTCCATTCCAGAGTTTACAGATGACCTCAAGAGCACAGAACGGAAGTTCAATTATCATTATTGAAGTTATTAGGTCATCACCTGGAGCCTTTTCTAGATTTAGCTCTCTAATGACTTTTGTAATCTCATTCGGTCGAAATGAAGTTCGCGTAGATTCCATATCGGGGTGGATTTGAGGAAGAACATAACCATTTGCAGAGGACTTCGGCTGAAAGACGCCCCTGAGATGTAAGGCAAATGTTTCGGCTCTGTCTATGTCGCTGAGGACCCAGCAACCTGAAGAATTTCTTATCGGGTTGACGGTTTCAATCAGAGAGCTTAGATTTGGGTGAGCTCTCCACAAGGGATGCTTTGTACTGGTTGGCGAGAGTTTTTCAATATATTTTAGTTGTGCATTTTCAGCTTCTTGGTTCAGAGCCCGGTTTAGTTTGCGGGTTGCTTCATTAAGACGTTGCTTTGAGCATGGCGATCTGCTGGTTTACCAGGCCCGTCGCAGACGCCTCTTTTCCAGCACCGGCTGTTCAATTTGCAGGCTGGTTTTGAACATCTTAACTTTCACATCCTTCCATTTTGATGTTGAGATCCTGGCTGCTGTGACGAGTACCTCTTCCAGAGCGGCGGTAGAGCAGTCAATGTCCGCTTCTATATTTAGTTGAGGAGTTAGGTCAATGTGGGACCTGACATACTTTCGGTATTTCATCCAGTTAGTGTTGTGCGACGTAAGCCTATAGGTGTGGTCTGTAATTTCTGGGCTTTGAAGAAGGGTTATCAACAAAGGCGAGTGGTCAGATGAGAGATACGGTAGGGCTATGGCGCTTATTAGATCGCGTGGGATTTTTTTTGTTACCGCAAAATGAATTAGATCTGGTATCTTTCTGGGGTCTGCAGTCCAATATGTGGGGCTACCAGGAGAAACGTAGTCCAGTTTTTTGCTCACTTTTATAAGTTTTTTATACAGTTTCCTTCCATTGGGAGTTACGAGGCGTGATCCCCAGTGCGTGTGTATGGCATTGTAGTCTCCTGAAGTCCATGAATTGACCTTCAGAGATAGTAAAGCGAGGTGGGCAGCAGACAGCGGCGAAGCAAAGTTTGCCGTTTCCTGACTGCACTTCTATGGACGTGGCTTGCAAGTAATTTGTTGCAAATCTTTCGTGAAAGCGGTTTTTGATACGTTCTCTGATTAAGATGGCGGTTTCGCCGTGGGTTTTTCCATTCGGATGATCTGTGTGGTAGAAGGTATAACCTCTTATATGTAAGTTATATCGCCCAGTGAGGTGCGTTTCAACCAGCAGCATGGCGTCGTTGTGATTTGCATTTAGGAATAGCGTTATTTTAAGTTTATACCGTGAGATGCCGTTGGCATTCCACATGCAGCTTGTAGATCGGATGGGGGCTATTTATTTGGTTTCTTACCAACCGTGTTTAGTGGACTAAGCTTACGGTTAATCTGGATGTACCGATCCATACCGGTCTGTATAACCGGGACCGCTTGTTTCTTATCGAAGCTTACGGTTTTTGTTGCCATTGTTTTTTACTTTCTAGCCGTTGGCACCGAATTAGCCATAATGGTAGTTGGTTTAGTTGTTGGTGGTGCTTTTGCTGCCTACCAGCTTTGCTGGTAGATGGGGCTTCTTCCCTTGAAGCCGGCGGTAGTAGGGTTTGACTTTGATAGCTGCATGATGTAGGAGTTGCGGTGAGCAGAGTAAATGAGCAAGATGATGATGACTTGCTTTCTTCGTCGGTATCGCGTGTTGAGAAGTAAGAGTAACAGGTGTTTCATGGGTTTACTGAGCTTCTACGCTCGCTCTTTGGATCGCTCATTTTTCGAGATTATTACTCATGTCACTTATTAATTTAAGACAAATATGCACTTGTCATAGTCATAACACTAGTTATGACTGTATTTTACTTTGCTGAATATATTTTCTTTGATTATTTAGCGTCCTTTCGCACGAGATTTAAATTTAAGTTCAAATTTTAATTTTAATTTTAAGGATTTGCGCCAAACGCACAAACTCTGGCAGCACAGTTGGTCTGGCAACGCCACTCGGTTTGGTTGATCGGTTGGCAGCTGGGCCACCCCCGCGATGTCCGCGCTCGGTTTGCAGCGCTATCAGCTGTTTTGTCAGCCGGGCCTCCCGCAACAATTGTTTATATTTTACAATTGACAAAAAAAAGTGTGGAATCCGCGTTTTAACCACCCGTAATCGTGCAGCAAACGCGGGATGCAAGTTCGGTGCGACTTTGCACACTCTTCGACTATTTTTTGGCAGCGACGTCGTTAGAAATATTTAAATTTCCCGTAACGTTCGGTTTAAGCGGGAAGTTTTCACCGTTGAGAGCTGCTCGTAGAGATGTAAAATACTTACCCAATTTAAACCAGTAAGAAAAGCAACAGTCGCGCTGCACGCAATAGTGGGATACCCTTCGACCTATGCTCCTATGTATATGGAAATATACATATGCAAATGCTTTGAAATTATTCTCGATAAATGGCGCTCGTGCTTTGCGCTTGCCCGCCTCCCTTGTTAGCTGACATAAACACTTGGTTTTATGCTCATAATTTCTTAAATAACGTTTGTGTTTATTGTCCGATTGCATTGAAATTTGGAGAATACGTGGATATTTCATTCAGCTTAGTATATGTTAAACTAACTAATCAAATGTGGTGGTATAAGCATTTGTTTTTGAAGAGTTGCAGTTAGTTAATTGTTTAAAAGCATTATGAGTTCTTCATTATATTGTTTAAATTATTTTTCTACGATTTTAAACCAAGAGAAACATTTTTTTTAATTTCATTCCAAAAAACAGTTTCTGTCTTATATTTCAAATTTTCGATTTAAATCGATTTTCTCATTGAATTTTTGAAAATAAATCGATTTAGTGAACATCGATCATCCACTGTCTATCTGTACAAGCATACATAAACATACATCAATTTAGATGGCAGATAAGTGCATGTCGGAAAATAAGACAACCCTTCGATTCTATGAGTAAAGACCTGTCACTACAGGAACTAAAATTACTTGTTTACATTTTGAATATTACTTTGTCACGCAGTGGACCACTTAAACAAAATTTGCATTGCCACAATTACAGCCGTTTTTATGGGCGGGCTAAAGTAAGTATAAAATACTGCTCACACTGTAAATAGAAACAATCTACAATACATATGTAAATTATACTCAGTAATGGATAAAGGGGGCGGGGCGGGGGGCGGGCTGTGGCCCACCATAAGCCAAGGAAAACAATCGCGATATATCGTAACGAGCTGCTGCTTACCAACACAAGTGAGTAGAGCAATCGATGGCACAATCGATAGAAAAATGTGATACAATTTGTGTATATTTCCGATAGCTCATCGCTAGTACCACTAAGCATCGAACATATAGAGTACTCAAACAGCGGAAAATACTCATCTGATGCAATGCAGAGACTGGGGACCCCTGAACACGAAGTGTTTCAAGAGTGAGCGATCGGCTTTGTTCGGTAGAAACCGCGAGAAGCGCACATCGGCATTAAGTCAGTTGCACAACGACAGCGGAACGATGAGTACGGGTGCATTTCTTTGCGCTCTGCGATCGTTTCAATGTGTGCGTGAATGTATGCACGGCCTGCGTATAAATTTATGCGTTGCTAGTGAAGTTTGGCAATAGGCAAATGCTTAGGCCAGCGCGCTGGCACCCTGAAGTCAATTTTCTGTTTCGGCGTCGAGAGCCTAGAGACTGAGACACATGGCCGTAGTGAGGGTTTTACGGGCCCCTGTGCAATACTTATCAGGGACTCCTACTTAAATTACCTTAATTAATAAATATATTTGTGTTTACCAAAGGAATTAAATTTTTCAAATATATCCGCATTAATAACATTTTTATGTTTGGTAACAGTGATCCCCTGACTGTTGAGAGCCCTTCTGTACCGCACACCCTGCACACTTTTAGCTACGGGCCTGGCCAGCGTGAAATCAACTGTGTGTTTGTTTTTGTTTTTGTCATCGAGAGCTAAGAGATCGAATTACAGTGAGCCACAATGGTTATTTGGCGGCAATAATTTTAGCATCAGAAAACATGTGTATTTATGTTTAATTTTTGAGAAGAGGGATTGAAAATTGATAATTATATTATATTTTGTAGAGCAAAGTTATAATATAAAAAAAAACGTTGTGATAAATATTTTTTTTTTTTACATGAGTTTACCAATATTGAAAAAATATATGAATTAAAATAAAAATTCGGAATACATAAATATGTAATTACTAAATAAAATTATCCTCATAGAACATGACACATGTTTTCAAAAGTTTTAAAATTTTCACGCAAAAAAACCATTTTTGGCCACTGTGCCTGTCTCTAGGCTCTCGACGCCGAAACAGAAAATTGACTTCAGGCTGCCAGCGCGCTGGCCGAAGCATTTGCCTATTGCCAAACTTCACTAGCTCATCGTGCTCATCGTTCCGCTGTCGTTGTGCGACTGAGTTGATGCCGCTGTGCGCTTTTCGCGGTTTCTAACGAAGAGAGCCGATCGCTCACTTGTGAAACACTTCGTGTTTAGAGGTCCCAGTCTCCGCAGTGCATCAGATGAGTATTTTCCGCTGTTTGAGTACTCTATATGCTTAGTGCTAGTACTCATATAATATTGATTGACGCATATTCATGCGTGTTGTAAAAACGTTTTGAAAAGCGGTAACAAAAGTTGAAGTTTTGTCATCATGTTCAAAAAGTATCCCGAATTTTGAATTTTAGCGGGCTACGTATAAACGATTTTCGATCGGTTGGCAGCTGGGCCACCCCCGCGATGTCCGCGCTCGGTTTGCAGCGCTATCAGCTGTTTTGTCAGCCGGGCCTCCCGCAACAATTGTTTATATTTTACAATTGACAAAAAAAGTGTGGAATCCGCGTTTTAACCACCCGTAATCGTGCAGCAAACGCGGGATGCAAGTTCGGTGCGACTTTGCACACTCTTCGACTATTTTTTGGCAGCGACGTCGTTAGAAATATTTAAATTTCCCGTAACGTTCGGTTTAAGCGGGAAGTTTTCACCGTTGAGAGCTGCTCGTAGAGATGTAAAATACTTACCCAATTTAAACCAGTAAGAAAAGCAACAGTCGCGCTGCACGCAATAGTGGGATACCCTTCGACCTATGCTCCTATGTATATAGAAATATACATATGCAAATGCTTTGAAATTATTCTCGATAAATGGCGCTCGTGCTTTGCGCTTGCCCGCCTCCCTTGTTAGCTGACATAAACACTTGGTTTTATGCTCATAATTTCTTAAATAACGTTTGTGTTTATTGTCCGATTGCATTGAAATTTGGAGAATACGTGGATATTTCATTCAGCTTAGTATATGTTAAACTAACTAATCCAATGTGGTGGTATAAGCATTTGTTTTTGAAGAGTTGCAGTTAGTTAATTGTTTAAAAGCATTATGAGTTCTTCATTATATTGTTTAAATTATTTTTCTACGATTTTAAACCAAGAGAAACATTTTTTTTAATTTCATTCCAAAAAACAGTTTCTGTCTTATATTTCAAATTTTCGATTTAAATCGATTTTCTCATTGAATTTTTGAAAATAAATCGATTTAGTGAACATCGATCATCCACTGTCTATCTGTACAAGCATACATAAACATACATCAATTTAGATGGCAGATAAGTGCATGTCGGAAAATAAGACAACCCTTCGATTCTATGAGTAAAGGCCTGTCACTAAAGAAACTAAAATTACTTGTTTACATTTTGAATATTACTTTGTCACGCAGTGGACCACTTAAACAAAATTTGCATTGCCACAATTACAGCCGTTTTTATGGGCGGGCTAAAGTAAGTATAAAATACTGCTCACACTGTAAATAGAAACAATCTACAATACATATGTAAATTATACTCAGTAATGGATAAAGGGGGCGGGGCGGGGGGCGGGCTGTGGCCCACCATAAGCCAAGGAAAACAATCGCGATATATCGTAACGAGCTGCTGCTTACCAACACAAGTGACTAGAGCAATCGATGGCACAATCGATAGAAAAATGTGATACAATTTGTGTATATTTCCGATAGCTCATCGCTAGTACCACTAAGCATCGAACATATAGAGTACTCAAACAGCGGAAAATACTCATCTGATGCAATGCAGAGACTGGGGACCCCTGAACACGAAGTGTTTCAAGAGTGAGCGATCGGCTTTGTTCGGTAGAAACCGCGAGAAGCGCACATCGGCATTAAGTCAGTTGCACAACGACAGCGGAACGATGAGTACGGGTGCATTTCTTTGCGCTCTGCGATCGTTTCAATGTGTGCGTGAATGTATGCACGGCCTGCGTATAAATGTATGCGTTGCTAGTGAAGTTTGGCAATAGGCAAATGCTTAGGCCAGCGCGCTGGCACCCTGAAGTCAATTTTCTGTTTCGGCGTCGAGAGCCTAGAGACTGAGACACATGGCCGTAGTGAGAGTTTTACGGGCCCCTGTGCAATACTTATCAGGGACTCCTACTTAAATTACCTTAATTAATAAATATATTTGTGTTTACCAAAGGAATTAAATTTTTCAAATATATCCGCATTAATAACATTTTTATGTTTGGTAACAGTGATCCCCTGACTGTTGAGAGCCCTTCTGTACCGCACACCCTGCACACTTTTAGCTACGGGCCTGGCCAGCGTGAAATCAACTGTGTGTTTGTTTTTGTTTTTGTCATCGAGAGCTAAGAGATCGAATTACAGTGAGCCACAATGGTTATTTGGCGGCAATAATTTTAGCATCAGAAAACATGTGTATTTATGTTTAATTTTTGAGAAGAGGGATTGAAAATTGATAATTATATTATATTTTGTAGAGCAAAGTTATAATATAAAAAAAAACGTTGTGATAAATATTTTTTTTTTTACATGAGTTTACCAATATTGAAAAAATATATGAATTAAAATAAAAATTCGGAATACATAAATATGTAATTACTAAATAAAATTATCCTCATAGAACAAGACACATGTTTTCAAAAGTTTTAAAATTTTCGCGCAAAAAAACCATTTTTGGCCACTGTGCCTGTCTCTAGGCTCTCGACGCCGAAACAGAAAATTGACTTCAGGCTGCCAGCGCGCTGGCCGAAGCATTTGCCTATTGCCAAACTTCACTAGCTCATCGTGCTCATCGTTCCGCTGTCGTTGTGCGACTGAGTTGATGCCGCTGTGCGCTTTTCGCGGTTTCTAACGAAGAGAGCCGATCGCTCACTTGTGAAACACTTCGTGTTTAGAGGTCCCAGTCTCCGCAGTGCATCAGATGAGTATTTTCCGCTGTTTGAGTACTCTATATGCTTAGTGCTAGTACTCATATAATATTGATTGACGCATATTCATGCGTGTTGTAAAAACGTTTTGAAAAGCGGTAACAAAAGTTGAAGTTTTGTCATCATGTTCAAAAAGTATCCCGAATTTTGAATTTTAGCGGGCTACGTATAAACGATTTTCGATTTTTTTTTTGTTTTGTTATGTTGGTATACTCTTCTCGAACATCTGTACCAAGTTTTAAGTGTATATCATTTTTTGTTTTGTTGTAGGAGGCGTAAAGATTATAAGTGTTTTGCGTGCTAAAACTCTGTATATTGCCTCTGTTGTTGTACTGAAAGCGTACGCCAAACAATTAATTTTCATCTGTTTCGCTTGCCTAAATAACTTTTTTTGACTTCCATCACTAAAAATTATCCATATTTTTATTATAATATTTGTTACGTGCTGGAAATGGGAAAAATATTTCGATAGCTGAAAATTAGTCAGTGGACTTTGATTTTGTATGGATTTTCTGCGTAAAATTAATTTTTAGTTCATCCGGAAAAAGGCCTTAAAAGGTTTAAATATTTACAAAGCGCAATGGAGAATGCATGATCAAATGGACTTGCAAAGTAAAACCTCACAATGACGCTAACAGTGGCCAACAAGCAATTTATTTTAAACGAAATGATATTTAGACACAATGTTTTATTTTATGACTTGCATATTGGGTGAGAGTTTCGACACCTGCAACTATAACTCGTTGGTCGGCAGCCTGGCACCAATGAAGATGTTTAATAGCTCAATGTGCTTTCAGAATATCATATACATATGTGCGGCAAACAAAGTTTGCCGCAAAACAGTTTTTCAAACAGTTTTTGTCTTCGACGGTTTGGGGGACACTATACCATCAAAGCACTAAGCAATGAACACATAGAGACGTCAAACAGCTCTAAAGCTGTTTCCAGCTGATTTTTCGGACCTAGTACCCCAGGAAAGAAGAAGAACAGATCAGCTGTTCGACACTCAGTACAAACTGTGCATAGCATCAAAACTGCTTCAGTCGCACAACGACAGCGGAATGATAAGCGTGCGTGTACTTCTTTGCGCTGTGCGATCGTTTCCATGTGTGCGTGTATGTATGCAAATTAATCAAACCGTTTTTAGGAGTTTGAAAAAAATATATTTTATTTGTGGAGAACAACTCCGTTTCTTCTGTGTACAAAATTAAGACTAAAGTTACAATATTGTTCTGAGGCCAAAGTAGCCTTTGAAGATGTCAAAGCTTCTGCTGATCGAGCTAAAGCTTAAAGCTCGTGATGCTGTTTGGACGAAGGAGGATTTGTTTACAAATAAGCATTGGGTGTTTTGCGCGCTAGGCTTATTATTCGCAAAGAGGATTTGTTTACAAATAAACATTGAGTGTTTTGCGCGCTAGGCTTTTTTAAGCTGCGTGGGTGGTTTATTAATTCCAAGAAGAGTTACTCGTGACTCAATGGAAATTGTTTAAAATAGCGAAATATGAGGAGCTGAGAATGAATTGTCAAGAGTCCGAAAAGACTATGAAAAGTTGTTTACAATTTACATAAGGAACGCTAAGTAACTGAGGGTGATAACTCCCCCCTTTCTAAAAATGAATCGTCCCCGATTCTAAAGGGTTTCTGATAATTGGTCCACTTTATCGCTTAATGATTTTAAAGTGTCAGGGTCAACTTCTGATTTTTGAATAGTGTTACGTTTAGTAACTAAAGAATATTTAGTTTTTATGAAGTTAAAGATGTTCAAAAATAAATTGGGGAAAAGGTACTTAAAAACCTTTGACATACAAAATACAAGCATGATTAAAATTATTACAAATGTTGTTTCAAAATGATTATGCTTAAGTGGTATAATAATTTGTGATAATATATTATATTTGTATTTTGAAATTTAAGTTGGGAATTGTTGCTTTGTAAATATTCTGTTATAAGGTAATTTTTAAATCTATTATTTTCGATATAGTTTAACAGTTTTTGTTTATTATTGGTATAAGTTATATTATTGATATCAACAATAAATTGAAAAGTAACTACATAAATGCCTGTAACAAATGTATGGTTGATATAGTTTGAACCGGATACTAGAATAGCACCGTCTGTAATAATTTCTACAGGTTTGTTTCTTTTTTTGATTTTCTTGCAAACTGCATATTTTTTATTAAGCATATCTACAAAGCAATTGTCTTTTTCTTGAATTTGACCAAAATTATTGTATAATTCTTTTTTGAAAGTTTTTATTGGGTAATAAGTGTCGTGGCATTTAGCGGCTTTGTCGTCTATAATTAATTTGCCGTTTGCTTGAGATATGGCTTTTGCGTGAAAAAACTTACAACATTGTTTTACAATGGGATATTTTATGTAATATATAATTAAACCTTTGTGCGATATAATTGAAAAAAAAGAAACATCCATTAGGTCTATTATAGTTATGTTATATTTTTCGTGAGTAAATATATCTGCAACATCGTGGTTCTTTAGGATTTTTGAATATAAAATATTAGCTTTTGAGAATGATATTGCGTCTCGCAGATTTTGTAAGTCGAGTGACAATAATTTTAATCTCTGTTTTTTAATAGCAAATACTTCATTTAAATTTAAGTTTTCTAGTAAATTGGTTACTTTTTGAATTTCCTTAAAAATTGCAGAATTGATTTGGTTTTGTTTATTGTTGTTTTCGACCAAGTTATTGATTTTGTTTTGAATTGTGATTAAGTCATTGTGATCTGGCGTACCAGTTATCCATTTAAAAATGGTGCCTAGTTCATTAATACCTCGTTTAATTATTTTATGTGGCGCAAGTTGAGAAAAAAGGGAACTGGCTAATTTTAAATTCATATAAAAATCCCAATCTACACTGATGTTTCTATCCTTCACGTACTTTAACTCTTCTTCGATAATATATTTATAAAAACTTAAGTTAGTAACGTGGAAAAGTTCTCCATAAGTTTTATATAAAAATATGTTGTCTGCGTCTTCAAGTAAGACATATTCCTCGTTCGAGTAGTTTATAATATTAGAAATTGTTGAACCCAGTAATATTGGGGTAAGTAATATATATAAAATGTTCATGCTAAAAACAAAATAAAAAAATGCAAAATTTGATTAAAACTTAATGTTATCTTTATGAATTATTCGATTCTTGTTATTTATGATAACCTTATTTACTAAATCTTCCTTTACTGTTTGTTTTTTATATCTAGGTTGTAGTTTATTTCTTTCCCCATGCTTCTTTTCAAAAATTATGTCTCCTACTTCATAATTTTTTGGTGTCCTGTTTTGATTGTGGTATTCTAACATTTTAGTTTGAAGTGTTTTCAATTTGTTGGGTAAGTGGGTGTGATCAATTTTGTTAAACATAATGTCATTGGGTTTATTCTGTGTGGAAGATTGTATGGTGTTATTATATTCTCTGACAGTGCGATAAACTATTTCTTTGTGGTCTAGAAGATTGTATTCTTCCTGAATACAGCGTGAAATTTCAATTAATGTTTGAGTGTACTCTTTCTACTTGTCCATTGGTGAGACTATGTCTGGGATCTGCATAAAAAATGGTTAAGCCAGCACGCTCTATTGCTGATTTGAATTGGGCGGAAGAGAAACTAGGCTCATTGTCCATCATTATGGACTTGGCAAAAGGAAATGGTTGAATTAGTTCAAGAATTTTAAATTCCATATTGTATTTATTTTGAATTTCCTTAACTATTAAATACTTAGAGTAAGCATCAATACAAGTTAAAAAATTAGTTTTTGGGCATAGAAAATGTCGATATGTAATTGTTCGCCTTCTCTTTCTGGAATTGGGGCTTTTGAAATTGGAATTTGTTTCGGATGTCTATTGTATTTATTTTCATTACAAACTTTACAATTACGAATGTGTTCTTTGAGCTTTTCATATAATTTAGGCCAGTAATAATATCTTAAAATCTGCTTTAAGTTTTCGTCGAGCTCTAGCATGGGTTTCTTCTATTATTATTTGTTGGTCATCCCTATTTATGACATCGGATAAAAACTTTTTAGTATATAAAAACTTATTGGTAAATGTATTTTTAAGTTTAGTTTGGATTTCATATAAGTCCTCGGGGGTACAATGAATTCCTGTAACGATGTTTGGTTGTAAGAATTCCTTTAATATGGTTACTAAATTGTCCACAGTGTCGTATTCTATAATGTGTCTTGTTTTATCAAAATTGTTAACTTTTTCATGAATGGTAAACTTGTTTTTTGAAATAAGCAGTTGTTGCTTGAACTGATTTAAAGGCTTGTTAGTTTCTGATATGATTTCCTCATAACTACTCTCGGCAGAATGGACAGTTCCACTGTCGGACGAACTACCTGAAATGAGATTTTGGTCAGTGATGTTTTCATTTGTAACCTGGACAAAGCATCTGCGACAACATTAGTTTTACCTGGCTTGTATAATATCTTCGGAGAATACTCCTCGATAAATGCGTGCCACCTTTTCATTTTGGAATTGGGATTCCGCGCAGAAACTGCGAAAGTGGTTGGTGGTCGGTAACGATTTCCAAATTAACTACCCCATATAAGTAGTTACGAAGATTTTTTAATGCCCAAACTATGGCATAAAGTTCCCTCTCGTTAGTGGCATAGTTTTGCTCAGTTTTATTGAGAGTTTTCGAAATAAAAGTGATTGGTTTGTTATCTTGTGAAAGAACAGCACCAATTGCAACATTGGACGCGTCTGTGGTTAGGACAAACTTTTTTGAATAATCTGGTTGAGTTATTTCAACCTGTGTAGTTAAATGGGATTTTAAATTGTCAAAAGCTGAAGTGCTTTCCTCATCTAAAGTTTTGGACATATGTTTAGATACCATTCCATTATGGCCTTGCAATAGTTTAGTGAGTGGTTTTGCTATAGAGGCATAGTTTAGTACAAATTTTCTATAGTAACCAGTTAATCCTAGGAAACCACGCAACTCTCTAATGTTGGGGGGGGGTGGATACTCAATAATTGTTTTTATCTTCTGTGGATCGGTTTTAATTATCTTATGTGATACTAAGTAACCTAAGAATTCGGTTTCTTTCCGGAAGAACTTAGATTTTTCTATACTTATTTTCATATTTGCTACGAACAGTATGTCTATGATCTCCTTTAGATCATATAGATGTTGTTCCGCAGTTTCGGAAAAAACGATTATGTCGTCCACATATATGTGACATGTTTTTCCAATCTTTTCTCTTAAAATATTATCCATTGCCCGTTGAAAGATTCGTGGCGCATTCGCCAAACCGAAAGGCAATCGAAGGAATTCATACTTCCCGTTGTTGATTGAAAACGCAGTTTTCTCAATGTCATCGTCCTTCATGAGGATCTGATGGAAACCTGATTCTAAATCTATAGTTGAAAAGAAACGTGCTTTTCCCAAATTGGATAAAATTACCGATGGATCTGGCATCGGATATCTATCGGGTACTGTGTTTTCGTTAAGTTTTTTAAAATCGATTACTAGTCGATTCTTCTTACTTCCATCTTCATTGTAGCCTTTTTTACCTACAACCCACACTGGGGAATTGTAAGGACTTTTACTTGGCCTAATAATATTTTCATCCAACATCCTGTTTATTTCTTTGTTAACAAAATTGTTAACCGAATGGGGGTAAGGATATTGCTTACTATATATAGCATTATCACTTAACGTCCTTATTTCTCCTTTAATGTCAGTTCTAAAGGGAAGGCACGTTTGAATTTGCGAATGCTTTGTAGATATTTCTTGAATAATTTGTTGTTCAAGATTTTGAAAGTCGTCTGTGAAGTTCACAGAATGTAATTTGTGTAGTGAAGAAGAACTGATAAAAGAGGATACTGAGGCCTTACGGCGTCTGCTCTTTTTCACCTTCCTCCTACGTTTAGGGCTACTCACGATTTCATTATCGTGAGTGCGGGAATTATCGTCATCGCTTGTTGATGACTCAATATTGGACACTTGGAGTAAAGGAAAAAAAATACTACTTTTTCCTTTTTGGGAGTCCAAGTAAGTAAACACATTCGGATCTATATCCGAACACTGTAAATTACCAACTGTATCTTCTGGTGGCCTTTCATAATTAAGTTTTTCGATTTGGTTATTATAAGCTAACGTCTCTTTTGATAGGTCTATGATGGCATTCATCTTTTTTAAAAGATTATAACCGACCAATAGATCCGCTTCAAGACTTTCGGTTCTACCAAAAATATTTATATTATAAAAGTGGGTTATAATGCTATACCCATTAACTGTTTTGATTCTTTTCTTAATAACTAATTCTTCAGGGTTCTGATAAATACCCTTCCTTATATAGCAGGCTGTTGCGCCAGTGTCTATTAATAACTTAAGTCTTGTACCTAAGGTTCTGTCTCTGCGGAAGATGTAGGGGAGCTCTCCCCCTCTTCCTCTAAAAAATGTTCTTCGTTCAAATTATTTACGCGCATTGCTTTTTGCGGTTGTTGTTGTGTTGAATGTTGGGTATACTCCCGCTTCAACGGGTGGGAGTTGTGACGATTGTCTTGGGGTCTATTATGGATCTGTAAAGATTTATCGATCTCCATTGGGATCGGTGGGGGTTGTGGAGTAGAATTGCCTTGGGCAAAAACGTTACTGTTCTTTTGTTGATAATTATTTTGGTTTCCTTGATTGAAACGTAGATTATTATCTTGTTGTTGATCTGGCTTTTCAGACTTCTTTTGAGTCTTAGGGTTTGAGTTACTCGTTGACTGAGAGCGAGCATAATAATTGTAAGCAAAATTTGCTCTTTGATAGTTAGCCTCTAGCTCTTGAGCTTTAGCTAATGCATTTGGAAGGTTTTCTGGTTTAATAGAAAACAAAACTTGAGAAAGATTGCCGTTCAGGCCTGTAATGAAAATTCGTAATGCGCTTTCCCTGTTTTTAGAGTTCATTTCATTTACAACATCGGCTTTGTTGCCATATGTCATAATTGTTTTGTTAGTTAATAGGGTTAATTTCTTATTAACCAAATTGTAGTACTCAAGAACTGTCATATTGCCTTGCCTTAAGACACTAAGTTCTTGTTCAATAATATGAATTGGACGCCTATCACTATAAGCGAAGTCCAATCGTGCAAGTATTGCATCGAAGTTAAGTACTGTACCATGGTTGGTTAAAGTATCATTTGCCTTTCCTGTTATTTTGTTTCTTAAGATTGTCAAGGCACCTACATATTTTCGGCTACCTTCTTTGTAAAGCTTCATGGCGCAGCACGCTGCTTCGCGCCAACTAACGTAACCTGCATAACTACCTGAAAATTCTGGTAACGATTTGATCACGTCGAATGACTCATCACACCTAATCAAATCATTTATTTGAGTAGGTTGATACTCTTCAACTGAATTGGAGTTATTATTTAATTGTAACCTTAATTCTGCAATTTCGTCTGCTAAGGCTTTAGTTTTGGTTGCTATTAATTCTGCAATTATATCTGCTGTCAAATTATTAGCCATTTTTAAGTTTGAAAAACCGCTTATTAGGTCGTCCAGCTTAATTTTAACAATAATAATAATAAAAAAAAAGTTTATCGACGCTCACGTGGATGTCTTCCTTCTTGCTGAGGGTGTCTTCCTTCTTGCTGAGGGTGTCTTCCTTCTTGGGTTTAGTTTAATATGTTTGAGTAGCACTTTTGAGTTTTTATTTAAAGAGCGTTTTTGAATATTAGCTCTCTTTCACTTCTTGTTTTCGTTCTTGGTTTAGTTTGGTATGTTTGTGTAGCACTTTTGAGAGTTTTTTTATAAAGAGCGTTTTTGAATATTTGCTCTTTTTCCTTGGACACCTTTTTATTTACTTCAAGGTTCCTTTTTTTTAAATAAATGTCTGTTTGTGAGTTCTTAAAGAGCGTTTTCGAATATTTGCTCTCTTTGTAACACAAGAAACCGATCACTCGCGACACTGGGGAATTATGGTTGTTAATCCCTTTTTGTGTTATTTTCACTTGTATGTCACTTAAGGATTTCGTTTATCCTTTTGTGCGTGATTCAACTGGAAAAATTTAACGCGAGCCCCACGTTGGGCGCCAATTAATCAAACCGTTTTTAGGAGTTTGAAAAAAATATAATTTATTTGTGGAGAACAACTCCATTTCTTCTGTGTACAAAATTAAGACTAAAGTTACAATATTGTTCTGAGGCCAAAGTAGCCTTTGAAGATGTCAAAGCTTCTGCTGATCGAGCTAAAGCTTAAAGCTCGTGATGCTGTTTGGACGAAGGACGATTTGTTTACAAATAAGCATTGGGTGTTTTGCGCGCTAGGCTTATTATTCTCAAGGAGGATTTGTTTACAAATAAACATTGAGTGTTTTGCGCGCTAGGCTTTTTAAGCTGCGTAGGTGGTTTATTAATTCCAAGAAGAGTTACTCGTGACTCAATGGAAATTGTTTGCAATAGCGAAATATGAGGAGCTGAGAATGAATTGTCAAGAGCCCGAAAAGACTATGAAAAGTTGTTTACAATTTACATAAGGAACGCTAAGTAACTGAGGGTGATAACTTGCACTGCCCGCGTATGAATGTATGCGTTGCTAGTGAAGTTTGGCAATAGGCAAATGCTTCGGCCAGCGTGCTGGCAGCCTGAAGTCAATTTTGTGTTTCGGGCTCTTCTAGTTTTTTTTTTATTGAACTTTGAAAATAATTAAATTTGCATGTATTTTGTTGTTGCGTTTTTGTGTACGGCGCCAGACTGCCTGCAACAGCTATTTAACCTTTACCGTTTTTATGAACCAAATAGTAGCAATTATGTATGTATTAAGATCTAGTCAGACAAATGTGATTTATAGACTCAGTTGTTGATGCTACAGAGATGCTGTCAGAGATTTTTCAATCACTTAAAAATTCTTTCACAGTAGTATCTAGTGTTTTCTTAACTATTATTTTCTTGTTGTTTTGCAGCTACTGGGGTATCCTGCTTCTATTTCCACAATGCCGGGTGTTATTACTTCAACAAATCTTAGCCTTTATTCAACACCAACAATGACTGTGAGTTCGGCACACCGCTCGAGTGCCCGATCCAAATGGAACACGACCATTACAGAAGACGATTTTAACCTAATTTCACACTCTGCAGCTAGTACTAATATAGAAAATGCGCAAGTTATACTAATGGAAGATTGTAAGTGCAACTTCGAAATAGTTAAATATCATTACTAATTTATATAGCAGAACGTAAATACCAGTAAGAAACTCCACTTTAGGCATGTCCATTCGTCTGCCGTTTGCAACCAAACTAATCTCTTAATCTTAGCCCTACTCTCATGATAATAACAATGTGAAACAAGCGCTGGGCGTGGCATGCGAAATTTTACTTAAACTTGATCCGCGTATAAAATAACGAATCCTCCATTCAAATTTGTTGACTTTAGGTTTTATAATAGCTGATATCGATGGACAGAGAGATGGACATGGCTAGTTTTCCTAATTAAGTATACATATGTAGTGTATGTAGGTATATTAGAGTTGTACCGTTTTTAGGCCATGGATTTTAAAAAAATTCATGGTCTATTGTGTCAGTCGGAACGGAAATGTAGGTAACAGGCAGAAAGAGGCATCTTCAACCCCATAAACTATATATATTCTGAATTAGTATCAGTAGCCGAGTCGCCTGGATCTCAGAACCTAGAGTAATCAAATTTTGTGACAACATACGTATATATTGCTGTGTCTCAAAGTTTTTTTTTTAATTTGGACACGCCCCTTCCCGCCACTGTAAATCAGTAATAACTATTTAAAAACTACAATATTAACTCAACAACCAAAGTTGTATATCTTACATGACAAATACCCTGCCATGGGCGTTATGTAAAAATTTCAATTAAATCGGACTATAAATAAGTGAATAAGTGAGATATAATACGAATTAAACTCACTTAAACTTACATATACGAGGATAGTTAAGCAGACCTAATTTACGCAAGCATACCGAAGTTCAAATCTAGCGTCAGACACACAGCATTTTATTAAACTTTTTATTTACATTGTATGGTAAAAGAATTGGTTAAGGATGCAGTTTTGCCGCAGGGCCAAGGATTTTGACAATGGAAGAATGGTTAGAGTGGCGGACGGAAAATTCGAAAGACTGTGATAGAGTTCGTGTGTTCAACTCTCGGTTGAAGCGTGTGTGCGTGAATTTTCATTTAATTATTATTTCTTATTTTATTTTGTTTATTAATTTTATTCTAATAAACTAAAAAAATGTACAGTCAAGCAGGCTGTGATATAGCCGCTACATACATATTAAATTATTTAATTAAATTTCAATAAAAATAAAAATAAATTTCATTATTTTGTTTTCTTATTTATTATGTATTATGAAAGACAATCAAATTATAATAATTAAAACCAGTCGCAACAGTCGCGCGACACGCGACAGTGGGATACCCTTCGACCTATGTTCTTATGTACATATGTATGTAGGCAAATACATACATACATATGCACATGCTTTGAAATTATTCCCGATAGATAGCGCTCGCGCATTGCGCTCGCCCGCCTCCCTTGTTAGCTGACAGAAGCACTTGGTTTTATGTTCTTACTTTCTTAAATAACTTTTGTGTTTGTTGTCCGATCGGATTGTAATTTTGAGAATACGTAGATATTTCATTCAGCTTAGTATATGTTAAAGTCAAAAATCTTTTACGAATACATCGTATACAGCGCTTACAATTTGAGTTCAAAAATTAAATTTTTGATTTACTGGGGCGGTGGGCATGGCACCTAACATTTGAAATAAACTTGATCAGCTTATACTACACAGGAGTCTTCCTACCGAATTTGGTAACTCTAGCTTTTATAATAGCTGAGATCTGTGCGTTCACACAGACAGACAGACAGACAGTCAGACAGACAGACAGACGGACAGACAGACAGACCTGGCTTGATCCTGAGCAAGAATATATATACTTCATGGGGTCTCCCACGCCTCCTTCTGCCTGTTACATACATTTGCACAAAGTTAGTATACACTTTTTTGACCATTTTCAATGGTCGAAGGGTATAAAAATATTAATTATTTATAAATATAGTTAACCATTTTTATTTTATTTAGCACGTCAAAAAAACACGAGCTGATGCGTTCTTCAATGCCGTCACTCTTTCCATATTTTGTCTGTTATGACTTTGCAAGTTCAGTAATATTTCAATTGGATGTTTTCTATTTTGTTTTGCCCTCAATATTTTACAATCAGTATGCTAGAACATAACATCGATCATACATTTGCCTTATAAAATTATGAATGTGCAAATGGGAAGGCCGTACATACATGTCGGCATATCCACATGTATGTATTGGCGTCCTACTTCAACAAACATTATTGTACGCATGTATTTACATACACATATGTACAATTCGGTATGGAATTGCTGTTGTATACCAACTAAAGAAAACTAAGTTCTAACCAGTAAGAAAAGCAACAGTCGCGCAGCACGCGACAGTGGGATACCCTTCGACCTATGTTTCCGTGTAGTTTAATTTGTTAAATTCATATTTGTTAAATGCATATGCACATGCTTTACAATTATTCCCTACCGATGGCGCTCGCGCTTCGTGTTCGCCCGCCTCTCTTGTTAGTTGACAGAATCACTTGGTTTTATGCGCATACTTTCTTAAATAACTTCTGTGATTATTGTTCGATCGGATTGTGATTTGACACTACGTAGATATTTTATTCAGCTTAGTATATGTTAAAGTCAGAAAGTTGTATCTTTTATACAGCGCTTACAAATTGAGTTTAAAAATTAAATTATTGATTTGTGGGGGCGGTGGGCGTGGCACCTAACATTTGAAATAAACTTGATCTGTGCCTGGTACACAGAAATCTTCATGTTAAATTTAGTGACTCTTAGCTCTTATAATAGCTGAGATCTGTGTGCTCATCTGTCGTCTGGACATCCGGACATCCAGACAGACAGACATGGCTCAATCGATTCGGCTAGTGATCCTGATCCTCCTTCTGCCTGTTACATACATTTACACAAAGTTAGTATACCCTTTTTTGACCATTTTCAATGGTCGAAGGGTATAATTAAATTTTTGATTTACGGGGGCGGTGGACGTGGTACCTAACATTTCAAACAAACTTGATCAGCGTATAGTACACAGGAGTTTTCCTGTCAAATTTGGTAACTCTAGCTTTTATATTAGCTGAGATCTGTGCGTTCACACAGACAGAGAATTATCAACGTATTCTCCAAATTGCAATCCGATCGGACAATAATCACAGAAGTTATTTAAGAAAGTATGAGCATAAAACCAAATTCTTCTGTCAGCTAACAAGAGAGGCGGGCGAGCGCGGAGCGCCAGCGCCATCTGTCGGGAATAATTGTAAAGCATGTGCATATGTATATGTGTATGAATTTAACAAATTCAACTACATGGGAACATAGGTCGTAGGGTATCCGACTGTCGCGTGCTGCCCGACTGTTGCTTTTCTTACTGGTTTAATTTTTGAACTCAATTTGTAAGCGCTGTATAAAAGATACAACTTTCTGATTTTAACATATACTAAGCTGAATGAAATATCTACGTAGTCTCCAAATTACAATCCGATCGGACAATAATCACAGAAGTTATTTGTGAAAATATGAGCATAAAACGAAGTGCTTCTGTCAGCTAACAAGGGAGGCGGGCGAGCGCAAAGCGCGAGCGCCATCTGTCGGGATTAATTTCAAAGCATGTGCATATGCATATGTGTATGAATTTAACAAATTAAACTACACGGGAACATAGGTCGAAGGGTATCCCACTGTCGCTTTTTGCGCGACTGTTGCTTTCGTTTTTATACCCTTCGACCATTGAAAATGGTCAAAAAAGGGTATACTAAGTTTGTGCAAATGTATGTAACAAGCATAAGGAGGCATGGCAGACCCCACAAAGTATATATATTCTTGCTCAGGATCACAAGCCGAGTCGATTGAGCCATGTCTGTCTGTCTGTCCGTCTGTCTGTGTGAACGCAAAGATCTCAGCTATTATAAAAGCTAGAGTTACCAAATTTGGCAGGAAGACTCCTGTTTACTATAAGCAGATCAAGTTTATTTCAAATGTTAGGTGCCATGCCCACCGCTCCCACAAATCAATAATTTAATTTTTGAACTTAATTGGTAAGCGCTGTATAAAAGATACAACTTTCTGACTTTAAGATATACTAAGCTGAATGAAATATCTACGTAGTGTCCAAATCACAATCTGATCGAACAATAAACACAGAAGTTATTTAAGAAAGTATGAGCATAAAACCAAGTGCTTCTGTCAGCTGACAAGGGAGACGTCTGTCGGGATTAATTTCAAAGCATGTGCATATGCATATGTGTATGAATTTAACAAATTAAACTACACGGGAACATAGGTCGAAGGGTATCCCACTGTCGCGTTTTGCGCGACTGTTGCTCTCGTCTTATATTCTAATATTTTTAAAACAACAGTTTATTATCTTATTTTCGTCTTATATTCTTATATTATTAAAACAAAAGATTTTTTTATTATTATTATTACAGCTACAGGGCGCTTTACTGATGAATACCTGGCAAATCCGAGCCGAACCGACTATGCTTCTTGAGGCAACAACACTGCACGGCGAACTCCTTTAGTCCTCCATGTACATATATACACACACATCAATACATACACATATTTGTATGTACATTCATACAAACAACTTTACAAAAATTCATTATTTACATACATATGTATGTATATAAATACATAAAACTGTACAATTAGGGTTGGAATTGAATTGGAATTTCATCTAGAATCGATCGTTTTAATTTCATAGATTTAAAATCGTATCGTGTCCAGCTTTATGTACAACTTAAGAATATATGTATGTATGTACAAAGGTATGTATTGTACATACATACACATCTATTTAAAAACTATGACTGATGATTGCTTATATAATAGGCATTATTTTACTTTTAGAATTGTGTACATTCTGTACACATGTACATATGTGCGCAGTATATACTGTTTACGCATGTAATTATACCCTTCGATCATTGAAAATGGTCAAAAAAGGGTATTCTAACTTTTTGCAAATGTATGTAACAGGCAGAAGGAAGCGTGGGAGACCTCATAAAGTATATATATTCTTGCTCAGGATGACAAGCCGAGTCGATTGAGCCATGACTGTATGTCTGACTATCTGTCTGTCTGTCTGCCCGTCTGTCTGTGTGAACGCACAGATCTCAGCTATTATAAAAGCAAGAGTTACCAAATTTGACAGGAAGACTCTGGTGTACTATAAGCTGATAAAGTTTATTTCAAATGTTAGGTGCCACGACCACCGCCGCTGTAAATCAAAAATTTAATTTTTGAACTCAATTTGTAAGCGCTGAATAAAAGCTTCAACTTTCTGACTTTAACATATACTAAGCTGAATGAAATATCTACGTATTCTCCAAATTACAATCCGATCGGACAATAAAGACAAAAGTTATTTAAGAAAGAATGAGCATAAAACCAAATGCTTCTGTCAGCTAACAAGACCGGTGAGCGCGAAGCGCGAGCGCCATCTGTTTTGAATAATTGTAAAGCATGTGCATATGCATATATGTATGAATTTAACAAACTAAACTACACGGGAACATAGGTCGAAGGGTATGCCACTGTCGCGTGCTGCGCGACTGTTGCTTTTTTACTGGTTATGTATGAATTTGTTTATCAGTGGTCAATCGATATAACTATTCTATACATATGTATGTACGAGTATGTACATGGATACGCGCATTATACATGCAATTACATCGTACATCTTTCTATATATAAAATATACATATATAATATACTCGAATGCATATGTATGTAGTTACATACATACACATATACATACCTAAGTGTGTACAATTTCATTGTGCTCTACATAACACATACACTAGTGGTCAACATTTTAAGTACATGTTACGTTATATATTAATTTACATAATTAAGAACATACATTTGAATATTGCAAAGTTTCAAGGCCTAAAGAGTCATCTGGTAATGTAGCTGAAAACATGTGAGAAAATACATAAGAAATACTATTCGTATATATTATACACATATGTATATTATACATACATATGTATATGAACCATATATGCAACTGTAAAGACTAATACGTGTCAAACTCGTAATTTAAAAGGAATTTATATGTATGTATGTACATATGTATGCATGTATGTGTATTATTATATATAAATATGAAAGCATATAATACATTTACTTATGTATACGTACATTCATATATATATACATATCTATAATATTAATATATATTAATAGGATTTAAAGGATAATTGCGACAATATTAGAAATAGAAAGAAATGTGACAAGCGCATATACATTTATAAATACATACATATAACCTAGTGCTTACGCCGAAACTCGCCGCCGAAAAGTAGGCAGCATATCGGCGTAAACAGTGCGAAAGTCACCAAGGGCTCTCGCGTGAACTCCACGCGCCCCGAATTGTGTACTTTTTTCCGAATTGTTTTCTCGCGTCGGTTTCATTTTCCACAGCATTTTCGCCCTCTCCTACGATCCCCCCAGAAGGAAGATATTTATCATTGCCGCCACCACAAACACCTAGATACACAATGTATTGGCTTAAAAGATTTATACACACAAACATACATATATACATACATATGTATATCTAGTCAGGTATTTATGCATGAAATAAAATTAAAAAAATATGTATACATACATGTATGTACACTAATAAATGCAATGTACTCCAATGCCATACATACAAATGCATCTACATATGTATACACATGCAAATTAACTAGCCCGCGAACGCGTGAGGGAAAAAAAATTTATTTTTGTAGGAAGCAATTTCCGTATTTATTGAATGCAAAATTAAGACTGAAATTACAGATATATTCTTAAGCTAAAGAAATGTCAGAGCTTCCGTCTCGTGGTGAAATTAGGATTTGTTTAAAATGGAGCGTGGGGACGCAGATCATGAGAGCGTTGTTTATGATACGCTCTTGATCAAGAATTTTGTTGACACTTGATCAGTTCTAATTAGGTTTGGGGATAAGTGACCAAGTGGTCAATATTTACGTTTTTGAACTGCGCAGTTTAATAACTGCCTCTTGGAAAAGATTGTTTGTTCAACGAAAAGCGGTGTCAGGCTTCGGATATTGATTATGCTTTTAAGAGGCTGGCGCGAGAGGATAGCGCTAGAGCAAAAAAAATTGGTTCCCAAGGGGGTATGAAAACTGTTTATAATTTCCATATTGGGATCGAGGGTGCTAGCTCCCTCCTTTCTAAAGATGAATCGTACCCGATTCTAAAGAGTATCTGTAAGTTGGTCAATTTTTTCATTAAGTGATTTCAAAGCGTTTAGGTCAACTTCAGGTATCTGATTTGTGTAACGTTTAGTAACTGATTTTTGTTTTATGAAGTTAATCGGACATAAATTGGGGAATACATTTTTTAGAAGCTTTAACATAAAAAATATAAAAATAAGTACAATTATTACTAATGTTATTTGAACATGGTTGTTTTTAGCGGAACTATAACAATATTTTAGTATTTTCGAATTTAAGTTCAGTATTGTTGCTTTGTAGATATTCGGATCTTAAAAAGTTAGTGAATCTATTATTTTCAATATAATTTAACAATTTTTGTTTGGTATTGTTATAAGTTATGTTATTTATGTCGACAATGGTTTCAAAGGTCATTACGTAAATTCCTGCAATTAGAGTATGGTTTACATAGTTTATTATTTCTAAATGTCAGTTTTTTATACCCTTCGACCATTGAAAATGGTCAAGAAAGGGTATACTAACTTTGTGCAAATGTATGTAACAGCCAGAAGGAGGCTTGGGAGATCCCATAAAGTATATATATTCTTGCTCAGGATCACAAGCCGAGTCGATTGAGCCATGTCTGTCTGTCTGTGTATAAAAGATAGAGTTACCAAATTTGGCAGGAAGACTCCTGTGTACTATAAGCTGATCAAGTTTATTTCAAATGTTAGGTGCCACGCCCAATTTGAACTCAATTTGTAAGCGCTGTATAAAAGATACAACTTTCTGACTTTATCATATACTAAGCTGAATGAAATATCTACGTAGTCTCCAAAGTACAATCCAATCGGACAATAATCACAGAAGTTATTTTAGAAAGTATGAGCATAAAACCAAGTGCTTCTGTCAGCTAACAAACGAGGTGGGCAAGCGCGAGCGCCATCTGTCAGGATTATGGGATGTATGAATTTAACAAATTAAACTACACGGGAACATAGGTCGAAGGGTATCCTACTGTCACGTTTTGCGCGACTGTTGCTCTTGTTTCTTTTATTTTCTTACAACTTGTGAATTCTTTATTGAGTAGGTCTACAAAACAATTTTTAATTTTTCGTAATTGTGCAATATTACTATATATTTCTTTTTATAAATTTGGATGGAATGAAAAGTATTATTACATTTAGCTACTTTATCTTCAATTAATAATTTTCCATCCATTTGAGATAAAGCCTTAGCGTGATATAAGTTACAATTATTGTTTACAATAGGGTATTTAAAAAAAATGATTAAACAATTGAAAAGATAGAAACGTCTATCAAATCTATTAATGTTATGTTGAATTTTTCGTTTGTAAAAATATTTGCCACATCGTGGTTATTTAATATATTAGAATATAAAATTTTATCTTTTGAAAAAGTAATTGCATCTCGCAATGTTTGTAAATCTTTTGACAGTAGTTGTAATCTGTATTTTATAAGTGAAAATTCTTAATCGAGTTTGAGGCTTAGAAAATTGGCTACCCTTCCTATTTCTTTAAAAATTGCTGAATTAATTTTATTTTGTTTATTGTTATTGACTATAAGGTCATTTACTTTATTTTGTATGGTAGCCATATCTTTATTATCTGGTGTACCTGTTATCCATTTAAAAATGGTACCAAGTTCGTTAATGCTTCTTTTAATTTTTTTGTGTGGTGTAAGTTGTATTAAAAGGGAGCTGGCTAGTTTCAATTGCAAGTAATAATCCTAATCAGTACTGATGTTATTATCCTTTACGTACTTTACTTATTCCTCAATAATGTTTTTATAACAACTTAAATTAGTTATACCATATACCATATACCGTATACCATAGTTCCCCGTATGTTTCGTATAAAAATATGTTATTTGTGTCTTCGATTTAAACGTAATCTTCTTTAGAGTAATTTATAATATTAAAGGCGGCTGAGACCAGTAATATGAATAATAAAATATTCATGGTAAAACATGAAAGAAATAGAAAACGTAAAAAAAGGGTTAAAACTTTATATTATCTTTGTGAATAATACGATCTTTTTTATTAATTATTACTTTATTTTTTAAATCTTCTTTTACTATTTGCTTTTTATATCTTGGCTGATTATGATACTCTACCATTTTTGTTTAGATTGTTTTTAACCTTTCTGGTAAATGTGAATGATCTGTCTTATTAAACAAAATATCATAAGGTTTTTGCTGTGTTGACGACTGTATTGATGGATTATATTCTTTAACTGCACGATAAATAATTTCGTTGTAGTCTAACAATTGATATTCTTCTTGAATACATCGAGCAATTTCTATTATAATCGAATGGACTCTTTCTACTTGACTGTAAGTTAAACTGTTTCTGGGGTCTGCGTAATATATTGTTAAACCGGCACGTGTTATTGTAGATTTGAATTGAGCAGAAGGAAAACTAGGTTCATTGTCCATCATTATTGATTTGGCAAAAGGGAAAGGCTGGATTAATTCTAACATTTTAGACTCCATGTTTGATTTGTTTTTTATACCCTTCGACCATTGAAAATGGTCAAAATAGGGAAGATTCCTGTGTACTATAAGCAGATCAAGTTTATTTCAAATGTTAGGTGCCACGCCCACCGGCCCTATAAATCAATAATTTAATTTTTAAACTTAATTTGTAAAAGCTGTATAAAAGATACAACTTTCTGACTTTAACATATACTAAGCTGAATGAAATATCTATTTAGTGTCCAAATCACAATCCGATCGGACAATAATCACAGAAGTTATTTATGAAAGTATGAGCATAAAACCAAGTGCTTCTGTCAGCTAACAAGGGAGGCGGCGAGCGCGATTCGCGAGCGCCATCTGTCGGGATTAATTTCAAAGCATAACATAGGTCGAAGGGTATCCCACTGTCGCGTTTTGCGCGACTGTTGCTCTCGTTTTTGAATTGGGGTTTCGTGCAGAAACTGCAAAAGAAAGTGGTTGGTGATCTGTATGGATTTCTAAATTAGTTACTCCATACAAATAATTTCTAAGATTTTCCAATGCCCATATAGTACTATAGCATACAGTTCTCTTTCGTTTGTGGCAAAATTCTGTTCTGTGCTATTAAGAGTTTTTGAAATAAAACTAATTGGTTTATTGTCTTGCGAGAGTACAGCGCCTACAGCTTATGTCTGACGCGTCAGTAGTAAGGGTAAACTTCTTCGAATAATCTGGTTGGTTTAATTTGATCTGCGAAATTAAATGTGATTTCAAGTTCCCAAAGGCTGAAGTTCTTTCTGTATCCAATTCTATTTTTATTTTTCAGGCCATGGATTTTAAAAAAATTCATGGTCTATCGTGTTTGTCGGAACGGAAATCTGCGTAACAGGCAGAAGGAGGCATCTCCGACCCTATAAACTATATATATAATGAAACAGTATCAATAGCCGAGTCGATTGAGCCATGTCTGTCTGTCCGTCTGTCTATCTGTATGAACACCTGGATCTCAGAAACTATAAGAGCGAGAGTCATCAAATTTTGTGACAACATACGTATATATTGCAGTGTCTCAAAGTTTTTTTAAGATTCGGACACGCCCCTTCCTGCCTCTGAAAATCAGTAATAACCATTTAAAAACTACAATATTAGTTCAACAACCAAAGTTGTATATCTTACTTGTGAAATACCTTGCCACGGGCGTTATGTGAAAATTTAAATTTGTAAGATATGATACGAATTAAACTCACTTTGAACATATATACTTAAGCATACCTAATTTACGCAAGCATACCGAAGTTCAAATCTAGCGTCAGACAAACAGGATTATATTAAACTTTTTATTTGCATTGTATGGTAACAGAATTTGTTCACAATATAGCTTTGCCGATTGGCCAAGGAGTGAGGTTAGAGTGGCGGACGCCTGCAGGAGAGTGCGTGTGTTCAACTCCCGGTTGAGGCGGGTACGAATTTTCATTTATTAATTATTTTATTTTGTTTATTTATTTTATTCTAATAAACTAAAAGAAAAGTTACAGTCAAACAAATTAAACTATTTAATTAAATTTCAATAATAATATGATAATCCATGGCCTTGTACAGTCAGCACCTGACGGTAGCGTTAGTATTTTTTAGACATGTGCTTAGACACCCTGCCATCATGACCTTGTAACAATTTAGTGAGGGGTTTAGCTATGGAAGCGTAATTTGGAACAAATTTCCTGTAGTATCCGGTTAAACCTAGAAAATCACACAACTCTCTAATGTTGCGGGGAGGTGGATATTCAACAATGCTTTTAATCTTTTGTGGGTCAGTTTTAATGATTTTGTAAGACACTAAGTATCCTAAGAATTCAGTTTCTTTTCTGAAAAACTTTGATTTTTCTAAGGAAACTTTCATGTTTGCCGTAAAAAGTATTTCTATGATCTCTTGGAGATCAAGTGGTAGCACCCGTATCAATTATAATTTAAAATTTCTTTTTTAGTTGTCTGTCTGTTCCTCATTTCAGTTATTAACACGCATTGTCTTTTGTGGTTGCTGTTGGGTCGAAGACGAGGGACACTCGCTCTTCAAAGGTTGGGGATTATACTGATTTCGATTATAGGTATTGGGGTTTATTTTGGATTTGGATGGACTTATCGACGTGCATCGGAACTGGTGGGGGCGGAACTGTGTTATTGCCTGGAGAAAAAACATTTCTAGTTGTTTGTTGATTATTGTTCGGATTTTGGTTAACCTGATTGAGACGTAAATTATTATTATGGGTGTGGTTATTTGGGTTATCAGGTTTTTTTCTGCTGTATTTTTTATATTTGCACTTGAAGTTTCCTTTTTATTTCTTTCAGGTCTTCTTTAATTTGTTTGTCCACAACACTGTTTTTTATTGATTAACACTTTGAGGCTCTCTTTTTAATTATTTCGGGTCGCTGTTATGTGTAGCACTGTTACAGTTTAACGTTGTAAAATTGTGTGAGTTCTTAACGGCTTTTTAGAATATTCGCCGTTTTGCTTCAATATTGCGGATCAAGTTCACTCGCGACATTTTTATTTTGTGTAGTTTAATATCTTTCGTGTAGTTAAAAAAAAACCCCGGGCCCCCCGAATTGGGGCCAATAAACCAGCCGGGGAACACGGGAGGGAAAAAATAATTTTTTTAGAAAGGAATTTCCTTTTTTTTGAATAAAAAAAAAAGAAAAAAAAAAAAAAAAAATATTTTAAAAAAAAAAAAATAAAAAAAGACCTTCTGTTGGGAAAATAAATTTTTTTTTAAAAAAAAGGGAGGGAGGGCAGAAAAAAAAAGAGTTTTTTTTAATATAATCTTAAAAAAAAAAAATTTTAAAAATAAATAAAAATAAAAAAAATTTTTAGGAATAAAGAAAAAAATAAAAAATATTTAATTTTTAAAATTAGAATAAAAAAAAAAATTTAAAAAAAAAATATTTTTTTGATAAAAACGGACAGAGTCTTATAACAAATACATTAAACTTATAAATAAATATTAAAACTAAAGTTTCTTAAAAAATATATTAATCTAAATTAAGTCTAGGTAGCAGGAATCTGTAAGAAAAAATTCAAGTAATTAGTAATATAATTTGTGCAACTTTGCATACTTACGGGGATGGTGGTATAAGTGAATAAAATGCAGGAGATGGTATCCTTAAATTCGCCTTCTTAGTGTTGGAACTTGTCCGAAAGAGAAAAGAAAGGGGGCAAGGAGGAGAATAAGTATGGCGATTTACTAGATTTTGCTAGATCATCGCAGTCATACATTCTCCTCCACGACGACTGGGTGCCTGTGTCGGAAAAAAAAAAGAGAAAGAAAAAAGGAAAGCGTTAGTGACCAAGAAAAAATCTTGAAGTAAGTTGAAAATAAAAACCTTTATTCCCTTCTGGATATTAATTACCTGTTTGGGCAGGATTCTTATACAGCCTGAGGCGCAGAGTTCTCTTACCTGCAACAGCATCTAGGGCAGAGGCTCGCTAGCAGCCTAGTGCTAGTCGGGCGCGGAGTGCCACATCGAGGCATAGTTTGCGAACGCTGGAAAAAAAAAAAAAGGAAGGCGATGAGGATAATAATGCAACATATATAAAAATAAAAAATCTTAACTTGTGAAGGCTCAGTTATTGAGAAAATACCCCAGACCCAAAATTGTCATACAGAGAAGGCCCAGGCATTGTTTAAAAAGAAAATCAAGTAACAAAAACCAAACAAAAAAAAAGGCAAAAAGAAAAATCAGTTCTAACACGAACGAGAAAACGCCCCATTAACGAAGCTTACGGCAGTTTGGCAGCAGCTTACGGCAGTTTTGCAGCAGCTTACGGCAGTTTTGCAGCAGCTTCGGCAGTCGAGTTGCAGTTCCAGCAACAATTTGGCAGCAATTTATTTGCTAGTGGAAAACTTCTTATCTTGGCGGCTATTAAGTGAATTACTAAAGAAGAAAATCAGAGTGATCGGTAGACTGTAAAAGAAAGTAGAATAGCGCTTTACTGTCAGAAACTAGGGAACAGAAGACTGTCTTAGTTGCCATTGTTTTTATGTTATTTTTTTTTTTAATTGCTTTCTTTTCTGCCTCTGGTGTATGACGTATATAAAATAAACTCTAAACCAACATTTAGCAACCAACGATCTATTGGGCCCAACGGAGAACTGGGGGTAAGTGTACTCACATTTATTTTATTTACGACTACACCGTTTGAGAAAATTTCACGATAACATTTTAACAACAACAAAAAAAAAGAAAGAAACATTACAAACAAAAAAAAATTATAGCAAGAAAACGAAGCAAGCAATAAAAATTTTAATTGGCTACACCAAAGCAAAACCAAATGGTAAACACAAAACAGCTGTTTGTATGGCATTGATCGTGGCATACTAAGACCTTATTCTATTTTGCATTAAAATGTTTATGTACTTACCTGATATGCCGGTATAAACTGTTTGTATCCACTGGCACTAGGAGAAATAACACCCGATAATATTTAACACTCGCGCCGCGCAAATGTGTAAATAACGCAAATTTAAAGCGATAATAGTTGCGTTTTTAAAAACAAGCAAACACATTAGAGATGCGACAGGATCGATAGGTTTTTGGTGTAAATTATCGGATTTTAGTTAGCGTCGCGATGGGAAATTGGGAATGCTTTGGAAATAATGTTTATTTATATAGTTAGTTTTTATTAATAAGAGATAGCATATCGCATAGGTTTACACAAAAAAATTTAATTCTTTCTTTATTAAGGTATTAGGATCATATATATAATTAAAAACAATCATGAAAACGATTAGGAGTATAATATGTATATATTTTTTAAGAAATAAATGAATAATTATATGGAATTTTAACATGGAAAACTAAACTAATTCTATAATGATTTCTGAAGGTTGATGAAAGGGTAATGTTAGGTCAGGGAGTTCTTCAAATTACTGCGAAAAAGGACTCATAGGTAGGGTGGGTAAAGACGCGGGACCTACAACAACACCAGTAGTGTCCCCGAAGTGCGCCCCGTAGAAGGGTAGTGGTTTTTTTTCTTACTTTCTCCTCTCGTAACTTCTATCACTTCTTTTTTCCCTTCTTTTGTTCTTTTACGTTTTCTTTTCTCATCTCTGATGCGGGACATAGTGGCAAAGATTCTTGTTATTTCTATTTTGTGTGTCTTCCCTCATAACAGGGCTAGGAAGTTCTCCAAAAGAACCCCCCCACAGGCTGTTTTTGCTAGCCGCAAAAGAATCAAAGGGGAGGGCGGCCTAGCCAAGGATAGGAACATTATCCAGAAGTAAAACCGCTAGGAAATATAATTTCCATTCCGAGGGTGGACATAACAGATTGGCGCCCAAAACGTGGGGCGAAGGCAGCTTAAAAATGCATGATGCGAAGAAAGTGTCAAAAATTATAAAGAATAAAATGCATAGAAGCTACTGAAAGCCTCTAGATAGAAAATAATATTGCGAGTAATAGCAGCTGGAAATCGAATTTAGGCAAGTCCTAAATATCGACCACTGAATCTAAGACTCGGCATAAAACAATGATAGTAACCAAATACAGCAAGGCAAGGGAAAAAGCGTTGAAGAAAAATGTACTCTTGGAAATATAATATTTGGCATAGCAAAATATTACCCTCGAGTATATGAGCGACTCTTGAGACTTGACTGTTTTTCTTTTCACTATATTTCTTTGTCTTTCCTATCTTCTTCAACACTATCACAACTGCGGGGTAAAGCACACAACCTTCGTTACCCTAGAGTCAACTGGAAGAAATCAATTTAATGAAAAAAATAAAGCGAATCAACAAAAAGACTAAAAATGACAACCATACGTAGCACAGAAAACTTGGCCGCCGAAAATGCAAACCGGCAAGTAATAAAATGCGAAATTTGCGTAGAGCCATTATGGGAATCCGGCTCAGCAGAACGAGTGTTAATTACACCATGTCAGCACAGCTTTCATGAAGCTTGCATTTCTGACTGGGTAAGACAGTTTAAAGTCTGTCAAACGTGCCAGAAGACGCTGCAATTATCAGATTTAAAAGAGCTGCCTAGGTCAGATTTATCACAAACGATAGATAGTAATTTAGGGTTAGAACCATCGACTTCGGCAGCTGCGAGGCAACAACAAATGGCGCAAGAGGCTCAAAACGCAGGAGCGGTGCCCAAAACGCATCCTCACAACACGAGGTATAAAAAAATCCTTCAAGTGGGAGAATCGGTAGAGGGTAACCAACAAGCAAGAAATGTTAAAGGTCCCGGAAGACCAAAACGGGGCGCTGTAAACTCAGAAGTTAGGCAAACACGGCGGGGGGGAAGTTCAAATACTAGAGCAAATCGAACATCTTCTCCAAACATCGATTATGAGCGTTTAGGGTTGCAACTGGAAAGTATTGTGGCCAGACAATTAGCCAATCTCAGTCTCAGGCAAGTTTCGCCCGAAGTGAGCCGGCAAAATCTGATTATTAACGAATTGAGTCAGCAGTCAAGTAGCTCTCGGTACAGCATGGCAATAAACCCGGAGAAGATTACTCAGCTCATCCATAGCTGGAATCTAAAGTTTGATGGGTCGGCAAAAGGAGTCACCGTAGAAGAATTTCTATATCGAGTAGCCACGTTAACCAAAGACTGCCTGAACAATGATATAGATTCAGTCTGCAAAAATTTGCATATTCTACTAGTAGGGAAAGCTAGAGAGTGGTATTGGAGGTATCGGAAAGAAAATCCTCAAATAAATTGGATGGCGTTTGGAGCGGCTTTAAAAGAACAATATACAGATTACCGGAACGACACCGACATATTAGAAGAGATTAGAGCACGCAAACAAAAACAGGGGGAGACATTTGAGGTATTTTATGACGATGTCATGCTTTTAGCTTCTCGAATGTCAACATCTATTCCAGAGCAGCAGCTCATTGAGATGTTGACAAGGAATTTACTGCCCGAGATACGACACGAATTGCTTTATGTGCAAATTCGTTCGATTGCACACTTGCGAAAGCTGGTGCAGATGCGCGAAAATTTGCTGGGTGAAGTCGCGACTCGGCGGTTCCCAAAGCCAGTACCTAACCCGGTGTTCAACCGAAGAAACGTGGCAGCTTTGGAAGATGAAAATAGTATGCACGACACAGATCCTAATTTGGGCGATGTCGACGCAATCCAAGCACCGATAAAAATTTATCGATGTTGGAATTGTGACGGAGAGGGTCATGGTTGGGATATGTGTTTGGAAAATCGCAAAGTTTTCTGCTATGGTTGCGGGGCAAAGAACACTTACAAGCCGCAATGCCCCAACTGTATGGCAAAGAGAGCGGAAAAAGCCAAGGGACCATTCGTGAGTCAGACACGAACGGCCCCGAAGCAACACTAAATACAAAATTACCTGATTTACCGGCTAGCTCAGAAAATCTGACCAGAGCTATGCTTTTACCGGACATGTCAATAGAAAAATGTACCCAAAAGAAAAATACAAAAAGCCTTCATACACAACCTTATGAAGCAAGGCTCGCAAATTATAAAAAAATTAGGGAAAGAATATTTGGAAATCATGCGGGTAATACGCCAAAACGATCTACGCAGCGCTTGCGGAAATTTTGGAAAGCCGTCAGGTTAACTAAACGATTACTGGTGTCCTCAATAATAAATAAAGAAAGCGATGGGCGTTTTTACGCTAAGGTTTCCTTTTTAGGAGTAACCGAAGAAGGGTTATTGGACACAGGGGCAAATATTAGTTGCGTGGGGTCGACTTTGGCGCAAAACGATTGGGGAAAAAGGGCAGAATTCAAAAAAATAAACTCGAAAGTAAAAACGGCAGACGGCAGATCGCACGAAGTGCTAGGTTTTCTCTCAGCGCTGGTGACATATAAGGACAAAGAGACTCTTTTAAAACTTTTTGTAATTCCGTCAATTGAGAAAAATCTCATTCTAGGCATAGATTTTTGGAGAGAATTCAATTTGGCCCCAGGATTGATCTCCTCGTTAGAGTTGGAGGATTCTAAAGAAGAAGAAGCAGATACAAACGCTTACCCACTAGATTCGCGACAAAAACAGCAATTAGAAGCCGTGAAATCTTTATTTCCGTCATGTGCTAAGCAGGGTCTAGGGAAAACATCGCTTCTTGAACACAAAATCGAAGTTGGAGACGCCACTCCAATAAAACAACGATTTTATCCGGTATCTCCGGCTGTCGAGAAGCTGATGTTTGAGGAGATTGATCGTATGATCGAATTAGGAGTAATCGAAAAATCCAGTAGCGCATGGAGCTCCCCAATGCGTCTGGTAGTGAAGCCAGGGAAAGTACGTTTATGTCTGGACGCTCGTAAGGTGAATGATTGCACCAAAAAGGATGCATATCCTTTACCGAGCATCGAAGGCATATTCGCACGATTACCGCAAGCCAATCTAATTAGCAAAATTGATCTGAAAGATGCTTATTGGCAAGTGCCATTATCGGACGCATCTCGACCGATAACAGCGTTCACAGTACCCGGGAGGCCATTATACCAATTTCGGGTAATGCCTTTCGGGCTGTGCAACGCTCCCCAAACGATGAGCCGTCTCATGGACGAGGTGATTCCTCCCGAATTGAAATACTGTTGCTTTGGATACTTAGACGATCTCTGTGTCGTATCGGCAGATTTCGACGCACATCTTACAGTACTGCTGCGCCTGGCTGATCAATTTAGAAAAGCTAACTTAACATTGAACATTGAAAAGAGCAGTTTTTGTGTAACCGAAGTGAAATACCTAGGGTTCATTATCGGAAAAGGAGGCATTGCAACAGACCCGGGAAAAATTGAATCCATAGTCAATTGGCCGGCGCCGAAAAATATAAAGCAAGTTAGAGGATTTTTGGGCCTAGCTGGGTGGTATAGACGATTTATAGCTAACTTCGCCGAAGTAACCACTCCGATTACAAATTTGCTCGCAGGCAAGAAAAAGTTTTGCTGGACTGAAGAAGCACAAACTGCGTTTGATCAGCTCAAAGCCGCTCTTACTTCGGCCCCAGTCTTGCAAAATCCCGATTTTAATCGGAAATTTTACTTGCATTGCGATGCCAGCGATTATGGGGTGGGCGCAGTGCTGGTGCAAATGAATGACCAAAACGAAGAGAGACCGGTGGCGTATATGTCAAAAAAACTTAATTCGGCACAACGAAATTATAGTGTCACAGAAAGAGAGTGTTTGGCAGTCATTCTGGGTATTGAACGCTTCCGATGTTACCTCGAATTACAGGAATTCGAAGTAGTGACTGACCACTCTAGCTTGTCGTGGCTGATGAGGCAATCAAACCTAAAAGGGCGCTTAGCGAGGTGGGCGATGAATTTACAGGGGCATAAATTTAACATTAGCCACCGAAAAGGCAAGGAACATGTTGTGCCAGATGCGCTGTCACGTATGTTTAATGATGAATTAGCAGCCATCGAAAACTATGGACCAGAAGTTGACCTGGAATCCCCAAGCTTTGATGAAGAAGCATATAGGGTTGTAAAGGAGAAAATAGGAGAGGATCCCGAAGCATACCCAGATCTCAATATTATAGGCAAACACCTATATATTAGAACGGAACATGACAATGGATACTCGGAAGGCAGCAGAAATGGTTGGAAACTCTGGATTCCCCACAGTTTGATCAACTCGGTAATAAAGCGAGCTCATGACACTGTAATATGCGCCCATGGCGGCACAGGAAAAACGTTAGAACAAATTCGGCGAAGCTATTATTGGCCAGGGATGGTAAAACAAGTAAGGGAGTATGTTCGGCTATGCGAAGTATGCAAAAGCACAAAAGCCCCAAATACTACATTAAAACCTCCAATGGGTCAACAAGCCGAATCTTCTAGACCTTTTCAGAGGCTCTATATTGATCTATTAGGACCCTATCCGAGGAGTAAACAGGGACATATTGGCCTGCTGATAGTTCTCGATCATTTTTCTAAATTTCATTGGCTGTGGCCACTAAGAAAATTCACAGCAAAGGCAATCATGGAGTCGGTACAGAACCAAATCTTTTTCGCCTATGGAGTGCCTGAATTGCTAATTAGCGACAATGGGTCTCAATTCAAAGCACACGATTTTAATGCTTTTCTAACAGCTTTTGGGGTAAAACACCAATATACGGCAGTGTACTCGCCACAAGCGAATGCATCGGAAAGAGTTAACCGATCAATAATAGCGGCGATTAGGGCTTATTTGGAAAAAGATCAAAGTGCATGGGATGAGCATATTCCAGCAATCAGTTGTGCGTTGCGAAATAGTGTGCACCAGAGTTTAAAATGTGCCCCGTATCAAGCGTTATATGGATTCAACATGATTACACATGGTTCGCAGTATAAGCTTTTGAGGAATTTAGGGCTGCTGGAGGAGAATGTAGGAGGCCTGCGTAAGGAGGATCAACTGCAGCTGCTGCGAAAGCAGCTAAAAGCAAACATGAAAATTGCTTATGAGCAGCAAGCAGAGAAATACAATTTGCGAACAAAAGAGGTCAATTTTAAAGTGGGACAGGAAGTGTTTAGGAGAAATTTCATACAAAGCTCCTTAGAAAAAGGAGTGAATGCCAAACTAGCACCTATGTTCATAAAATCCCGAGTTCGAGAAAAGCAAGGAAATTCCTACTACATTCTAGAGGACCTACAGGGAAAATTAGTGGGAACATATCACGCGAAGGACATACGGCCATAATAAAATAAGAACCTACACACTTCTGTTTAGTTCCCTACGGACGCCTACGAACTAAACAGTGGTTGTGATGAACGGACAGAGTCTTATAACAAATACATTAAACTTATAAATAAATATTAAAACTAAAGTTTCTTAAAAAATATATTAATCTAAATTAAGTCTAGGTAGCAGGAATCTGTAAGAAAAAAATGCAAGTAATTAGTAATATAATTTGTGCAACTTTGCATACTTACGGGGATGGTGGTATAAGTGAATAAAATGCAGGAGATGGTATCCTTAAATTCGCCTTCTTAGTGTTGGAACTTGTCCGAAAGAGAAAAGAAAGGGGGCAAGGAGGAGAATAAGTATGGCGATTTACTAGATTTTGCTAGATCATCGCAGTCATACATTCTCCTCCACGACGACTGGGTGCCTGTGTCGAAAAAAAAAAAGAAAGAAAAAAGGAAAGCGTTAGTGACCAAGAAAAAATCTTGAAGTAAGTTGAAAATAAAAACCTTTATTCCCTTCTGGATATTAATTACCTGTTTGGGCAGGATTCTTATACAGCCTGAGGCGCAGAGTTCTCTTACCTGCAACAGCATCTAGGGCAGAGGCTCGCTAGCAGCCTAGTGCTAGTCGGGCGCGGAGTGCCACATCGAGGCATAGTTTGCGAACGCTGGAAAACAAAAAAAAAAGGAAGCGCGATGAGGATAATAATGCAACATATATAAAATAAAAATCTTAACTTGTGAAGGCTCAGTTATTGAGAAAATACCCCAGACCCAAAATTGTCATACACAGAAGGCCCAGGCAAATAGAATTTGTTTAAAAAGAAAATCAATTAACAAAAACCAAACAAAAAAAGGCAAAAAGAAAAATCAGTTCTAACAAGAACAAGAAAACGCCCCATTAACGAAGCTTACGGCAGTTTGGCAGCAGCTTACGGCAGTTTTGCAGCAGCTTACGGCAGTTTTACAGCAGCTTACGGCAGTTTTGCAGCAGCCTACGGCAGTTTAGCAGCAGCTACGGCAGTCGAGTTGCAGTTCTAGCAACAATTTGGCAGCAATTTATTTGCTAGTGGAAAACTTCTTATCTTGGCGGCTATTAAGTGAATTACTAAAGAAGAAAATCAGAGTGATCGGTAGACTGTAAAAGAAAGTAGAATAGCGCTTTACTGTCAGAAACTAGGGAACAGAAGACTGTCTTAGTTGCCATTGTTTTTATGTTATTTTTTTTTTTAATTGCTTTCTTTTCTGCCTCTGGTGTATGACGTATATAAAATAAACTCTAAACCAACATTTAGCAACCAACGATCTATTGGGCCCAACGGAGAACTGGGGGTAAGTGTACTCACATTTATTTTATTTACGACTACACCGTTTGAGAAAATTTCACGATAACATTTTAAAAGGAAGCAAGCAATAAAAATTTTAATTGGCTACACCAAAGCAAAACCAAATGGTAAACACAAAACAGCTGTTTGTATGGCATTGATCGTGGCATACTAAGACCTTTTTCTATTTTGCATTAAAATGTTTATGTACTTACCTGATATGCCGGTATAAACTGTTTGTATCCACTGGCACTAGGAGAAATAACACCCGATAATATTTAACACTCGCGCCGCGCAAATGTGTAAATAACGCAAATTTAAGGCGATAATAGTTGCGTTTTTAAACACAAACAAACACATTTGAGATGCGACAGGATCGATAGGTTTTTGGTGTAAATTATCGGATTTTAGTTAGCGTCGCGATGGGAAATTGGGAATGCTTTGGAAATAATGTTTATTTATATAGTTAGTTTTTATTAATAAGAGATAGCATATCGCATAGGTTTACACAAAAAAATTTAATTCTTTCTTTATTAAGGTATTAGGATCATATATATAATTAAAAACAATCATGAAAACGATTAGGAGTATAATATGTATATATTTTTTAAGAAATAAATGAATAATTATATGGAATTTTAACATGGAAAACTAAACTAATTCTATAATGATTTCTGAAGGTTGATGAAAGGGTAATGTTAGGTCAGGGAGTTCTTCAAATTACTGCGAAAAAGGACTCATAGGTAGGGTGGGTAAAGACGCGGGACCTACAACAACACCAGTAGTGTCCCCGAAGTGCGCCCCGTAGAAGGGTAGTGGTTTTTTTTCTTACTTTCTCCTCTCGTAACTTCTATCACTTCTTTTTTCCCTTCTTTTGTTCTTTTACGTTTTCTTTTCTCATCTCTGATGCGGGACATAGTGGCAAAGATTCTTGTTATTTCTATTTTGTGTGTCTTCCCTCAAACCAGGGCTAGGAAGTTCTCCAAAACAACCCCCCCACAGGCTGTTTTTGCTAGCCGCAAAAGAATCAAAGGGGAGGGCGCCTTAGCCAAGGATAGGAACATTATCCAGATGTAAAACCGCTAGGAAATATAATTTCCATTCCGAGGGAGGATATAACATTGTTCAACGAAAAGCGGTGTCAGGCTTCGGATATTGTTTATGCTTTTAAGAGACTGGCGCGAAAGGATACCACTAGAGCAAAAAAAATGGGTTCCCAAGTGGCTATGAAAACTGTTTATAATCCCCATATTGAATATAGAGGGATTGAGCGTGATAACTTGCATACAGTCTGTCAAGTAACTCTTTATACATACATATGTATGTATGTACATACATATAAGTAAATTTGAGTAAAGAATTACTTCACTATCTGTATGTTTGTAACAGTGTTTACAGACTATCTCAAACTAGTAATTTATCTGACAATACTTAAGATACATACATATGTATGTATGTATTTAATATAATATAGTTTAGTAAAACACGCAATATTATAGGTAATTATTAAATATGTGCCCTCAGCTCCGATTTTTTTTTAAATTTTTTTTTACAGGTAGGGGTATATTTATGATCAATTTGGGTGAATGACAGAAGTTTCGGAATCTTCTAGTTTTTATACCCTTCGACCATTGAAAATGGTCCAAAAAAGTTATACTAACTTTGTGTCTGTGTGAACGCACAGATCTCAGCTATTATAAAAGCTAGAGTTACCAAATTTGGCAGGAAGGTTCCTGTGTACTATAAGCAGATCAAGTTTATTTCAAATGTTAGGTGCAACGCACACCGCCCCCACAAATCAATAATTTAATTTTTGAACTTAATTTGTAAGCGCTGTATAAAAGATATAACTTTCTGACTTTAACATATACTTTAACATATACAATCCGATCGGACAATAAACACAGAAGTTATTTAAGAAAGTATGAGTATAAAACCAAGTGCTTCTGTCATCTAACAAGGGAGGCGGGCGAACGCGAAACGCGAGCGCCATCTGTCGGGATTAATTTCAAAGCATGTGCATATGCATATGTGTATGAATTTAACAAATTAAACTACACGGGAACATAGGTCGAAGGGTATCCCACTGTCGCGTTTTACGCGACTGTTGCTCTCGTTGTATATGAGTTTATCAATATTGACAAAATTTGTGAATTAAAATAAAAAATTCTGAATGCATAAATATTTAATAAATAAAATGATCCTCATAAAACAAGCCACATGTTTTTGAAAGTATTAACATTTTAGCCGCAAAATAACCATTTTTGCCCATTGTACACCTGTCTCTAGGCTCTCGACGCCGAAACACAAAATTGACTTCAGGCTGCCAGCACGGTGGCCGAAGCATTTTCCTGTTGTCAAACTTCACAAACAACGCATACATTCATACGCGCATGCTTATCGTTCCGCTGTCGTTGTGCGACTGAAGCAATTTTTGTTTTTACTGAGAGGCGAACAGCAAGCTGCAAATATTGTAAAACGAACATGAATGCGAAGCTTTCTGATTTATATGCTCATGCAAAAACATCAAAACATATAACTATGTCAAGCGCATTTGCCGAAAAGAACAAATTGAACTTTATTCCTGTTTCCTTGGAAACAAGCCAACAAGAGGCGGCGTTATATTTGTATATTGCTACACACTCTTCAAAAAGACCTGTGGATCATTTAGGGGAATTATGCGCAAACAAATTTAAGGACGGTGCAAAAGCTAAACTACACAGAACCAAGTGCACAAAAATAATAACAAACGTTTTGGCGCCGAACTTTGTGGAAAATTTAATGAAAGACATTGGTGATGCGCAATATAGTTTGCTACTTGACGAGAGCACTGATATCAGTGTCTGTAAGAATGAAGACGCAAACTATGCAGGTATAGATGAAACCACTATATTTTCGGACTAATTTTAATAAAGACTAAAAAAAACTTTAATAAAAGTGTTTAGCTATTTTTTTTAGCTATATTAAATTGTTTTTAGCGGTTTCTAGCTTTTTCTGAACCCTGATTTAGCTATTTCAGGTCTTGGAATGTTGGTAACACTGTTCAGAAACAACAAACAGTGGCATCAAGTCAGTTGCACAACGATAGCGGAATGATGAGCAGGGGTTGTAGTGTACATCCCTGATCTTTCGTTAAGATATCGATATTAGTGTTGATGAAGTTTCTAGGGACTAGCTTAGCCCTTTCTCAACAAACTATCGCATCATTAATATCGATCATAGAAAAAGTTGAGCTTTGCCATATCTAAGCCATTGGTCCATCTCTTTTCTCATCTGACGCCAAGCCAACGTGACCTGCCTCTATCTAATTCAAAGTGAGAAAAATTTATATTCTCGACTTTTGAAAGGCATCATCCACGGAAATTTAGTGAGTTTTGCTGGTTTTATTACCAAGTAAGTACTGTGTTAACAGCAGATACTTATTGCTGGACAAGCTCTAATAATTTCCTTGTTTTTCTCTAGACACTTGTTTGCATAGCCCTCAGGAGCACCCCAGAGGCGCTCCAATTATTTTCGACACAGCCACTGGCTCAAGACAACGCGTACTTGAGTCCGACTCGTGCGCTCTGACGCCAAGCCATCGTGACCTGCCTCTATCTAATTCAAAGTGAGAAAAATTTATATTCTCAACTTTTGAAAGGCATTTTCCAAGGAAATTTAGTGAGTTTTGCTGGTTTTATTACCAAGTAAGTACTGTGTTAACAGCAGATACTTATTGCTTTACAAGCTCTAATAATTTCCTTGTTTTTCTCTAGACACTTGTTTGCATAGCCCTCAGGAGCACCCCAGAGGCGCTCCAATTATTTTCGACACCGCCACTGGCTCAAGACAACGTGTACTTGAGTCCGGCTCGTGCGCTCTGACGCATTAATCGGATCAATATTGTAATTCTGACTTATTAGCCAGTTACACATATTTGTGTATGGTGACGCTGCACTCTGCATGAGGTGTGCATCCACGCCACACATACACATAACCTCTCGGTCATTCGGCCTTGCGCTAAACAATCGTAAGTAGCAATATAATTTCATATGCCATCTGTGCATATAATAATTATTCGTTACACCATTCTCAGGTTGTTTCCTTTGGTGGAATTA
>JAEIGL010000289.1:0-14412 GCA_018903715.1 Zaprionus davidi
GCAAAATCGCGAATAACGATAGACGTGAAGAATAACTGAACGTAAAAAGAAGACTGAAGACTCACTCAAGAGAGCATTTCGTATTCTTTTGTTCTTTTATTCTTTAAGAGCGCGCAGTTCAAGAGAACGATCAAAGTGCGATTAGCTTCGCGCGATCTTTATGCGTTCGATTCGTCAGCTCGGTGTAAGTTTTTTATTTATTTTAATAGGAATATTGGTCACTTACCCCGTTTGCCGCTGTCCATCGACGAAAGCGCTTTCGGCGAAGATGCTGCAAAAGAGATCTTTGGATTCTGCAACGGTTGGACAGTGGGTCAAACCATGCCTTTTCTGCACACTTTTTGTTTTATTTTACACTTTTGCTGTTCATTTGTCTAACTTGTTATAGGTTTTTGTTTTATTTCATTATTTTTCGCTAAACTTATATTATTTGTAATTATTTATATTTCGTTTTGGTTTTCTTTGTGATTATTTTTAGTTTGTTGCACTTTGCCTGCACTCCATTCTCATTCTCTCACCATGGGTACAATTATAATTTCTCTTTTTCTTAGTTAAATACACTTCAATTTGGCAAAAAAATTAAACTAACATAATAAAAATAATACAAAAAAAATAATAATTTGGCAATTTGGGAATTTCATAGATAGCGGGGAACAAAGGTCGCTTCTCTTTCGGTTGCCTGCACCTTGCGCTTTACCGCTTTCCGTTGCTTTGCACCTAGCGCTTTACGCACTTTTCCCTTATACTGCCGACATCTATTTCGGTTTTCTTTAAGGCAAGTCACTGCACTCCACTAAGATTTGCATTAGCATTGGCGCTCAATGATTTTAGCCAGCTAAGCTTCACACACAAAAAAATATGTTTCGCCTACAGCCCGGGCCAGCTGGGCTTCTGCCCGCTCCGCGTCTCTCGAAACAACTAAAATCTTGTTGCTCGAAGCGGAGAGAGGTGTAAGGTAAAGTCTTGCAGAGAACAGCTGTTTGCAAGTCAATCTTGCAAACTCAGCAACTTGCGCTAGATGTAGAGAAAAGAAGAGGGGAATAATGAGGAAACCTCCACTTCTCAAGGTATAGCTTGCCACGATTGGCAATTGGAAAAACTCCTATATGTAATTACCTGATATATATGTATATATATGAAAATATATCTTATAATTTTTGATGAAGGCTGCTCAGGCTTGCTCGTACTTTTGATCTGTCCGGTATAAGGAATGAGTGGGTAGTAAGCAGAGCCAAGGCTTGACCTATGCAGGAAACCTTTTTGGCGCCTTTTCCAAGCTCAAAATGACGCGGTAATTTTGCCTAGTCACCTTTCCACGGGAAAGCAATCCACCCCTACTATATTGGCAATGAAACAATTCTTTATCGATGACAAAAATCAATTCCCTTTTTATTTTTATTACATTTTTTTTTTCGTTCGCTAAAAGAACCAGGAGCAAGGGGTTTATTTTTTTTTTTGTTTTATATATTTATATTTTGCTATTTTTGAAAGGCTTTAACTTGCTACTATTTTAAATCATCGCAATCTACTACTAAAACTAAAACGAACGTGTTGCCTCTTACTGTTGCATACTTTTAGGTGTACCTCAGAATTATTTGAGCGACAAGCGATCCTACAAACCCCCCACCAAGATCACGCTTTAGAGGGGAGACCTTTAAATGCGGGATCCACGCTTGGAGCGAAGTGAAAATTAATTAATTTGGCCTACTGTTTCAGATCTTTAGCATGGAATTTTCCTATATAATGGCCATTCAAGTCTTCTACGTCGTAATAGCTGTTTCCCAATTTACGCTTTATTCGACTTTTTATAAAATTGGGTGCAAGTTTCGCGCTATATCCCTTTTCAAAGTTACTTTGCGTGAAGTTTCTCCGATATACTTCCTGACCTACGTTGAATGAGACTTCGCGGGCTCGCAAATTGTAAGCATTTTCGTTTCTTTGGTGTTGCTTCCGCATTGATGTTATTGCTTTGTCTCGTTCTATGTCAAAACTATCATCCCTTTGAAAACACACAGAGCGATCTTCTAACAGGTTCAACCTTTTCAACAGTTTGTATGTTGATCCGTTTGTGATCATGTTCTGACCAAAGGTTAGTCGATACGGTGTGGTGTTAATTGCTGTGTGCCAGCTCGAGCGAAGAGAGCAACATATTTTGCTAAGCTGCTCATCCCAATTGTTTTGGCTCGGATGTATATAGGCTTTGATAGCTGCTATGGCTGTTCTATTAACTCTTTCTGACGCGTTGCCTTGAGGAGAATATATGGCGGTGTAGGAGTGAACTATTTTATATTTTTCTAATAGTTTATTGAAGGCATGGGATTTGAACTGCACGCCATTATCCGATACTATGACCTCGGGTACTCCAAAGCAATGTATTAATTCTTCTTCCAGGTATTTTAAAATGGCTTCAGCAGTGAATTTTTTTACTGGCTTTAAGAACGGAAATTTAGAAAAATGGTCTAGAACTACAAAAATCCCTACATTTCCAGACCGAGAACGTGGGTATGGACCTAAAAAATCCACATAAAGTTTTTGAAAGAAACGTCTCGTCTCGCCTGTCTGGCCAAGTGTTGGTCTCAAGCTATAATTTGGGTGCTTCGTGCATTTGCATATTTCGCAGTTATTGACGTATTTTCTAACGTCAGTCACCAGATTTGGCCAGAAGTAATATCTTCGTATCCTCTCTAAGGTTTTGTTGATACCACAATGCGAGGCCAAAGGGTGATCATGCGCTAATGTTAAGGCAATCGGTATTACCTCGTTCGGTAACCAAATTTTCCACGCCATATCATCAGCAACGCGGTCGCCTGTTGCATGTTCCATTCTACGATATAATATCCCGTCTACAATTTTTATATCTGGGAGTTTGACTGGACTTTGTTCAATTTGTTTCACCAAAATCTGGTATTCTTTGCTTTTAAAGCTATCGGAGTCAATATCGATGAACTGGTCTATATCAACCGATGCCAAATCTTCTGTAAACGTACGAGAAAGTGCATCGGGAACGATATTTTGGCTACCCTTACGATGCTTAATTTCGAAGCTAAAGCCTTGAAGCTTCAGGGCCCATCGGGCCAGCCTACTGCTTAGGTCTGATTGAGACATCAGCCATTTAAGCGAAGCATGATCGGTGACGACTGTAAATTTTTGCCCCTCAACATAGGCTCTAAATTTCTTGATTGCTAGTATAGCTGCTAAACACTCCTTTTCTGTAACTGAATAATTTCTTTGGCTCTGGTTAAGTTTCCTAGACATAAAGGCTATAGGAACTTCGTTTCCCTCGGCATTTAACTGAACCAGTACACCACCAACACCAGTGTGACTGGCATCGCAGTGAAGGAAGAATTCTGCATCAAAATTAGGGCTATGCAGAACAGGAGCCTCGCACATTTGCTTTTTTAAAAGCTCGAAAGCTTTCTGAGCTTCATCGGACCACTCAAATTTCCTCTTTTGCTTCAGAGTATCTGTAAGAGGCGAAGCAATCGAAGCGTAATTCTTAATGAACTTATGGTACCAACCGGTCATTCCTAAGAATCTACGCAGCTGTTTAACCGATCTTGGTACCGGAAAATCAACTATAGCTGACAATTTTTCCGGATCCGTAGCAATTGTGCCATGGCCTACTATGTGTCCGAGATATTGCACTTCAAGCAGGCAAAATTTACTTTTGTGTACGTTTATGGTCAAGCCCGATTTATTCAATTGAGTTGCTAGTTCGCCCAGTATTTCAATGTGTCGTTCAAACGATTCGGACACTACTAACAGATCATCCAGATATATAAAGACTTCCCTGCGCAGCTGCGCTGGAATGATTCGGTCCATTAGCTTAGACATTGTTTGCGGCGCATTGCAAAGCCCAAATGGCATTACGGTGAACTGATACAAGGGTCGACCAGGTACGGTAAATGCAGTCTTGTCCCTAGAGTTAGGTTCAAGCGGGATTTGCCAAAAAGCATCCTTTAGGTCAATGCTCGAAATAAATTCAGCTTTAGGCAGACGGCTCAAAATTCCGTCAATAAATGGCATCGGATAAGCATCCTTGACCGTAACTGCGTTAACCTTTCTGCTATCTAAGCAGAGCCTGACTTTTCCTGGCTTGCGCACCAGAACTACAGGGGAAGACCACGCACTGTTGGATTCTTCAATGACTCCCAAAGCCAGCATTCGGTCAAGTTCCTCGTACATTAGCTTTTCGATGGCTGGAGATACAGGGAAATGTCTTTGCTTAATCGGGCTCGAATCGGAGACATCGATACTGTGAGAAAGTATTGTGGTACGCCCTAAACCTTTTTTGGCAAACGAAGGAAATAAGGCGATCGTAGCTTCTAGCTGTTGTCTCTGCGTATCAGATAAAGATCGTATTAGGGGGTCATCTAATGATGACAGTTCAGTCTGCTGGAAACAAAAAGGGAGCAAGTCGAAAGTTTTCCAAAAGTCTATACCTAGATAAAGACTTTGTGATAGCGACGGTACAATATAAAAAGAAAGATCTCGTACTTTAGCTTTAAAACCTACTTTAGTAGTTAATCTTCCTACAATCTCTTGCGACTTCCCATCGGCCGTTTTCACTGCGCATGACAAGGGCTTGTACGCATCATGGCCATTTATAAACTTTTTAGCCAAGTCTCCTCCTATACAGCTGATTGAGGCTCCGGTGTCAAGTAGCCCGGTGTATTTACTTCCCAATATGGTCACCTCTGCATATGGTCTAACGTCTAATGGATTTTCCACAATGGCAGAAACTAATTTCGCACGCTCGTGCCGTTGCATTCTGGTATATTCTTTGCGACGAAGACGTGATCGTGAGGCCTTGCTAATTCCATTTGCGAATATTTTGTTTCGGGAACTAGTAATATCTGAGTATATATTTTGAACGTCAGGTAAATTTAAATGTTCTGGCTGGGTATGCATTTTCGAAGTATCCTTCAAAGCTGTGCTGTTCTGAACGTCAGGTAAACTTAAATGTTCTGGCTGGGTATGCTTTTCCGGAGTATCCTTCAAAGCTGTGCTGTTGTGTCTGTCTACAAATATTTTTTCCGAGCACTGTTGACTGGTGCTCGAGTCCCCAAGTTTTTTTGATTTTGACATTTCGGACAACTTGGTTTATAGGTATCAGGCCTTCCGCAACCATAACAAAAAATTCGCCTTTCTTCTGTACAGTCATGGTATCTGTGGCCTTTTCCCGAGCAATTCCAGCACTCAAGCTCAATTGCTGCAACTTCATCTGCCTCTGCGCTTACTTCGCTCTCAGATTCGCTAGCTAATTGTTCAGATAACTCGCTGACTATCTTTTTCTGACCAGGTCTAGTACTGAAATTCGGCATCCTAGACATTTGTTGTTTAAATATTTCATGCCTACGTACGGCTTGACGCAACTCGGCAACGCTGTTAATGGGAACATGTAGCAATTCGTGTTGAATTTCCGGTAACAGATTTGCTCGAAGCACCCCCATCATATACGAGTCTGTCAACGGTGCGGACAGATGATCAGCTATAGCGGCTACAGACTGTGAATATTCGTCGAAACACTCGTGCGGCTTTTGTTTACGGCGATCGATAGCGGCTTGAATGTCCCGATCTGTGCGTGCATCTTTAAATTGTGTTTTTAAAGCTTCGCACAGATCTGGCCATCTTAACTCATGGACGCCTTTATGGTACCTCCAAAACCACTCGGCAGCGCTTCCCTCAAATAAATTGCAGGAATATCTTGCTAACAGTTCAAAGTTGCTTTCTAAGGTTTGTCTGGTCAGGGCTTCGGCTCTGTAGATGAAATCATCTATTGAAAGATGCCCTTTTCCAGTAAATCTCAACTTCCAATTAGCCATAATTTGACCTATGCGATCTGGCCTAAAATCCGTCGTGTCACTCGGTGTGTTATTCCGGGTAACACGGGGTTGGCTACTATGTTGACTCGAAGGAGTCACCATGGCTGGTACTGATCCAGTGGGGACCGGTGTCTGAGTTAACAACCGTTGAAATCCTAACTCGATGCTATTCATAAGCTGAGTTTGTCGTATGGAAAACTCAGCAAGTGCTTCCGTTTGCCTGCGCGTAGCGTCTGACAACGCCTGCGTAATCAGCAAGGCTAGTCTGTCACTATCAGAACCAGTATCCTGGCGGCTGGTTTGAGACTCGCCTACCGATGGTTGCCTATCAGACTGTTTTTCGGTTTCCATTCTTGCTGCTCTACCTCTAGTCTGCATTTGGCTAAGACTAGTCTGTCTGGAACCAGTGGGCAATTCGTCACTTGGTTCTTCCCTAGCAGTTTCCCCTGGACTACGACCAACTGGCATATTGTAAAACTTAACTAAAACTACAAACAAAAGTTAAATAAGTATATATATAATTTGCGAAAAATTTCAAAAATAATTTGTTTCGATATGGAACATATATAATAACAGAAACTAAAGAAAATGTTTTGTTCAAAATATATAAAAAAAAGTATTATCTCAATTCATAAAAATATAAGGGTCATGCTACGTTTCAGTTTCCCGGTGGGTATAATTGTTTAGCCTACATTTAATGTGGACAGAATTGTTGTGAAATTTTTATAGTATGGCGGTATTTTAGTAGTTCAATACCCACGCAATAATCCAGCCACACTTTCACAACTAGAAGAAGAATAAGAATGAGAAAAACCAAAAAGCTTTCGTATCTTAATAACGTCGGAGCATCATTATCAGAAATTATCTGCTATCCAGATCGTTTAGCATACGAAAGAGAGGAACATAACAAAAATAGCTTTCTTATCGCCTCGAGGTCGGAGCGTAGTTATCAGAAACAAATGCGTCCGCTATCCAGACTCTTTGCCATAAGAAAGTATAAGAGACAGAGAAAGAATAAAAAACTTTCGCATCTTAATAACGTCGGAGCATCATTATCAGAAATTATCTGCTATCCAGATCGTTTATAATACGAAAGTGGAAAATAAACGTAAAGAATAAAACAACAGTACTTCCTTATCGCATCACGGTCGGTGCGTATGTGTTTGGAACCCATCTGCTATCCAGACACATAGATACGAGAGAAAGCGTTTATTCGTTTATTCGCTTATCTTTCAACAAGAGGAGGGGAAGAAAACTGAGGAGGAAAGAAAACAAAAGGAACAAATAACAGAATGCATTCGAACTAATAAGTCGTAAGATGATGATGACTAATATTCATTGAATTTTTAAAATCGGCTTGCCGGTTTCTGGCCGACATGTTGGGCGCCACAAATAATTTTCTGTAGCATATTACGTAGAAACAGTTAAAGTATTTCATCACCAGCGGATGGTCAGTACATTGCAGCACTGCACGCGATAAAACCGGCTAGGCTGCGGGTGAGAGAAGTGGGGGGGATCATCTGATTTGGTGTGCTATATGTAAATGCTGGCTGAGTCTACAGAGAGTTTATTTGACTTCGCGTGCTTGTAGGGGATAGATAAGCTTAAATGCACCTGATAAGAAGACAGTATTAGCGAAGAAGTAGAGAAGAGGGAAAGGGAAAGAACATAAACATAACTAAAACTTCGAGTCGATCGTGCTTGCTTGCTGGTGGTGTTTTCCAGCTGATTAGCTTGCCCGCCCTACCTTGACCATTTCATCCGTTTTTGTTTTTGTCTATAGTCATAAATGGTCCCTACGATCGAGTCGATGGATTAATACCCTACCTCGTTTTCACGGAGCATGACCCTATTATAAAAAGACTCTAGCACGAGTTCATTTCTCTAATTGACATTTATTAAAAAATAATTGTTATACCTAGCAAAATTCATTTTTTTCTTTCTTTTATTTTACAATTAAATAGTATTATTAAAACAGTGGGAGAATGAGGCTGTGGAGGAATAATATGGCATTTTATAAAAACATGTGCAATATAATATTAGTAGTTAAGGTTTAAAAGTTTAAAAGCAATATAAATAAATATGTATAATACTATAGTTTAAAATTTAATTTGTATTCATTTTATATTTAATTGAATTTAATTTTAGGGTATTCAGTGTTCTCTTTCAAGAGCATACTAACAAATGAGCAACACAAGGCAAAATCGCGAATAACGATAGACGTGAAGAATAACTGAACGTAAAAAGAAGACTGAAGACTCACTCAAGAGAGCATTTCGTATTCTTTTGTTCTTTTATTCTTTAAGAGCGCGCAGTTCAAGAGAACGATCAAAGTGCGATTAGCTTCGCGCGATCTTTATGCGTTCGATTCGTCAGCTCGGTGTAAGTTTTTTTTTTATTTTAATAGGAATATTGGTCACTTACCCCGTTTGCCGCTGTCCATCGACGAAAGCGCTTTCGGCGAAGATGCTGCAAAAGAGATCTTTGGATTCTGCAACGGTTGGACAGTGGGTCAAACCATGCCTTTTCTGCACACTTTTTGTTTTATTTTACACTTTTGCTGTTCATTTGTCTAACTTGTTATAGGTTTTTGTTTCATTTCATTATTTTTCGCTAAACTTTTATTATTTATAATTATTTATATTTCGTTTTGGTTTTCTTTGGGATTATTTTTAGTTTGTTGCACTTTGCCTGCACTCCATTCTCATTCTCTCACCATGGGTACAATTATAATTTCTCTTTTTCTTAGTTAAATACACTTCAATTTGGCAAAAAAAATTAAACTAACATAATAAAAATAATACAAAAAAAATAATAATTTGGCAATTTGGGAATTTCATAGATAGCGGGGAACAAAGGTCGCTTCTCTTTCGGTTGCCTGCACCTTGCGCTTTACCGCTTTCCGTTGCTTTGCACCTAGCGCTTTACGCACTTTTCCCTTATACTGCCGACATCTATTTCGGTTTCTTTAAGGCAAGTCACTGCACTCCACTAAGATTTGCATTAGCATTGGCGCTCGATGATTTTAGCCAGCTAAGCTTCACACACAAAAAAAATATGTTTCGCCTACAGCCCGGGCCAGCTGGGCTTCTGCCCGCTCCGCGTCTCTCGAAACAACTAAAATCTTGTTGCTCGAAGCGGAGAGAGGTGTAAGGTAAAGTCTTGCAGAGAACAGCTGTTTGCAAGTCAATCTTGCAAACTCAGCAACTTGCGCTAGATGTAAAGAAAAGAAGAGGGGAATAATGAGGAAACCTCCACTTCTCATGGTATAGCTTGCCACGATTGGCAATTGGAAAAACTCCTATATGTAATTACCTGATATATATGTATATATATGAAAATATATCTTATAATTTTTGATGAAGGCTGCTCAGGCTTGCTCGTACTTTTGATCTGTCCCGTATAAGGAATGAGTGGGTAGTAAGCAGAGCCAAGGCTTGAACTATGCAGGAAACCTTTTTGGCGCCTTTTCCAAGCTCAAAGTGACGCGGTAATTTTGCATAGTCACCTTTCCACGGGAAAGCAATCCACCCCTACTATATTGGCAATGAAACAATTCTTTATCGATGACAAAAATCAATTCCCTTTTTATTTTTATTACATTTTTTTTTTTTCGTTCGCTTAAAGAACCAGGAGCAAGGGGTTTTTTTTTTTTTTGTTTTATATATTTATATTTTGCTATTTTTGAAAGGCTTTAACTTGCTACTATTTTAAGTCATCGCGATCTACTACTAAAACTAAAACGAACGTGTTGCCTCTTACTGTTGCATACTTTTAGGTGTACCTCAGAATTATTTGAGCGACAAGCGATCCTACATTTAAAAATTTTTTTTTTGTTTTTTTGAATTTTTTTTTTTTTTTTGTTTTTTTTTTTTTTTTTTTTGAATATTTTTTCCGAGCACTGTTGACTGGTGCTCGAGTCCCTAAGTTTTTGATTTTGACATTTCGGACAACTTGGTTTATAGGTATCAGGCCTTCCGCAACCATAACAAAAAATTCGCCTTTCTTCTGTACAGTCATGGTATCTGTGGCCTTTTCCCGAGCAATTCCAGCACTCAAGCTCAATTGCTGCAACTTCATCCGCCTCTGCGCTTACTTCGCTCTCAGATTCGCTAGCTAATTGTTCAGATAACTCGCTGACTATCTTTTTCTGACCAGGTCTAGTACTGAAATTCGGCATCCTAGACATTTGTTGTTTAAATATTTCATGCCTACGTACGGCATGACAAGGGCCCCAAATATTTTGCAGGAATATCTTGCTAACAGTTCAAAGTTGCTTTCTAAGGTTTGTCTGGTCAGGGCTTCGGCTCTGTAGATAAAATCATCTATTGAAAGATGCCCTTTTCCAGTAAATCTCAACTTCCAATTAGCCATAATTTGACCTATGCGATCTGGCCTAAAATCCGTCGTGTCACTCGGTGTGTTATTCCGGGTAACACGGGGTTGGCTACTATGTTGACTCGAAGGAGTCACCATGGCTGGTACTGATCCAGTGGGGACCGGTGTCTGAGTTAACAACCGTTGAAATCCTAACTCGATGCTATTCATAAGCTGAGTTTGTCGTATGGAAAACTCAGCAAGTGCTTCCGTTTGCCTGCACGTAGCGTCTGACAACGCCTGCGTAATCAGCAAGGCTAGTCTGTCACTATCAGAACCAGTATCCTGGCGGCTGGTTTGAGACTCGCCTACTGATGGTTGCCTATCAGACTGTTTTTCGGTTTCCATTCTTGCTGCTCTACCTCTAGTCTGCATTTGGCTAAGACTAGTCTGTCTGGAACCTGTTGGCAATTCTACGAACAACTGGCATATTGTAAAACTTAACTAGAACTACAAACAAAAGTTAAACAAGTATATATAATTACACGTCCGTGGTTTAAGGTTTTGAAAAAAAATGTATTTTTATTAAAACCGAAACTTAAGTGGTACGTGGAGACAATTCGTGTTTAACAGTTGAAGGCGGAATTAAATCTAAGTCTAAGCTACAAGCTGAACGCTTAGCAAACCCTTGGCTGAGTCTTATTTACTTCTATGTTGAGTGTACATAAGGCTCTCTTTTATGTTTATGGGAACGGATCAGCCGAGAATTTGAGCTGCGTTAGCAGTTTTGACCCTTTTTGTGGGAATGTTTACAATTGATCAGAGTAGGCTGATTTGTTCTTGTGGGAATTTTTACAATTGATCAGAGTAGGCTGATTTGTTATTGTCGCCGAATTTGGGACTGCGGATGTTATGTCTAAGTAGGCTGGGGTGGTTATGATGCAACACATAAACATTTGACTTATATGCTAAGTACAAGTGGTAATTTGATATATGTAAGTGGTTTTGGTTATGAGTGTATGTGTGGTTAAGTGGGTGGTCAAGTGGTGCATTATGGTACATATGTTACTTCCCCATCCTTAAAATAGCCTGCCCTCAGGCGGATAAACTAGGGTACAATATAGGGTTTATATTATTATCATTTGCTATTACGTCATTGTTTACAATATTTGGGGGTTCTGTAGGAGTGGGAACTTGTTTTTGAATTTGATTATGATTTTCTTAGGTATACTCTTATATTTGTATATAAAATAAAATATTATTATTATAATTAATACAATTATTGACGTTATTATTATTGTCTGGAAAGTATTTTTTGTTTTTATTTCAACAATTTCTTTTGCTTGAATGTATGCTAATGTATCCAGTTTGGTTACGTTATTGTTCACATAAACTGTTTGTGTGTAATCAAGTATTGTATTTGATATTAAAATATCATCGATTTCAATTGAACAGTTAGAAGCCTTAATTAAATTATCTCCCTCTATTATTATTTCCTGATTTATACAATTTTGGTTAACTATGGTTTTTGGCAAGTTCCATGTTAATAGAATGTTAGGTTCGACATAACTGACTTCTGTATATTTGTGCGTTTTTGTATATCTACATTCTGTATTTGCTTGATTGAGAATACCTGTTAAGATGTGATTATGTCTGGCTGCTTTGGTCGTTTGGAGTTGCGCTGGAATTATTATACTTAGTTTCATTAATTTTCTTTTTCTTTTTATATTTTGATTTGTAATGAGTTATTTTTCTACCTCTATTCTTCTCTTCAAAATGCTTATCATCTAGTTGCGTTATTTCTCCTGTTTTTCTGAATGGATTCGTTGTTTTGGATTTAACCAGAGGGGCCTGTCTATATCTAGTATCTACTTCGTACTCTTCACGAGTTTCGTTTAACTTATCTATTTTGTTATTTTTATTATTTTGGGTATCATAAGCAGGGGTTCCTGCATATATGAAAATATCGGCTGGGGTTCTTCCAGTCGTATTATGTTTAGTTTTATGATTATAAATGTAAAGTATGGTTTCAAAACTAGTTAATTTATTTTCTGGGTCGGATTCGGTATTGATTATTCTTAGTTTTTCGTTAATAGTTTTATGAAATCTCTCAATATCAGAAATTCCATTTTTACTGGTTGTTATTTCTATTTTGACGCCTTCTGTTTGTAACCAAAGTTGTAAAGCTGCGCACATAAATGCTGAATCTTTATCTGCTTTGATTTCTATTGGCTTACCCATATTGGTAAAGATTGAGAGTATTGCTCTTTTATCTTCGTGGCTACTATGTATGGTAGTGCATCTGCGACATGGTTTTCTTTACCTGGTACATATTTAATGTGGTAGTCAAACTCATTCAGTCTGATTTTCCATCTTTGGAGTTTCATGTTTGGTTCTTTGATATTATCAAGCCAAACTAAGGGTCGGTGGTCACTTAGAATTTGAAATTTACGACCAAAAAGGTAGGACCTGAAGTATTTAGTGGCCCAGACAATAGCTAAAAGTTCTTTTCTATTGCCGAATAATTAAGTTCATGATCATTGAGAGTACGACTAGCAATAGGGCAATATTGCTGGCATCTGTAGTTAGTGAAAATGGTTTCTCGAAATTGGGGTAAGTTAGAATTGGATCGGACATAATGAGAAATTTTAATTTCTCGAAAGCGGATATATAATTTATATCGTTGGGATCTATCTTGGCGCCCTTCTTTAAATTTTGGGTCATTGGTTTCGCAATGTTTGCAAAGTTGGGAATAAACTTCCTATAAAAACCGCAAAGTCCAAGGAATGACTTTATTTGTTTAGGTGTTTTGGGAATCGGAAAATTCTTAATTGCGTTTATTTTTATTGGGTTAGGTTTTATACCTTCAGTTGTTATAATATGTCCTAGAAATTCTGTTTCCTTTTTTAGAAATTCGCATTTGTCTAATTGCAATTTCAAGTTTGCTTCCTTTAATTTAGTAAATACTTTACGCAGAGACATTAAATGTTCTTCCAATGAAGTGGAAAACACTATAATCTCATCCATGTAAACTAAACAATCTTTGTAGATAAGATCTTCTAACAGATTGTTTACGCAACGTTGAAATGTTGCAGACCGAATGGCATTCGAGTGTACTCGTAATGTCCATTTTTGGTAGAAAAAGCTGTTTTTTGTATTGAGTTTTCATCGATTTGGATTTGATGAAAACCTTTTGCTAAATCTATGGTAGTGAAATATTGTGATCTACCAGTTTATCCAATATTTCGTCCATAACTGGAATAGGATATTTATCGTCCACGGTAATTTCGTTTAGCTTTCGATAGTCAATGACTATCCTAAACTTTTGTTTACCGGATGCATCACTTTTCTTTGGTACTATCCAAATAGGTGAGCAATAAGGTGAGTTCGATTTTCGAATGATGCCTTGTTCTATCATTTCTTTTATTTGGACTTCGACTTCTTTATCATGAGCTTGGGGGGTATTTGTAAGGTTTTTTATAAACTGGATCTTCATGTTTAGTATTTATGACATGTTTAACGGTACTTGTGAACGTCAAATTTTCACCTTCTCTGTACTGAATGTCCCTAAATTCGTGAAGAATTTTAGTCAGAGCACTTGTCTCTTCCTTATTTAAATGGTCAAGTCTGAATTCGTTAGATTCTTTTTAATTCATTTTCTATTGCGTAATTTATTGCCTCGTCATCAGTAGATGATGGCTCTAAACAGCTCATACAATCGATATTGTCTTCTGAGTTTACCTTTTGCTCGGTCTCATAATGCATTAAGAAATTGTAATTATTTAAATTAACAGTTGCTTTGCTAAAATTGATTTGAGCATTGGTGTCTTCTAAGAAGTCTCTACCTAGTAACATATCATAATTTTCCGAGAAATTATGGATATAAAAACTTGTTTAGAGGGGCAAAGTTTACTGGGTTTTAAACTTATGCTATAGTTTAATGTTACCATACCGTTAATGGTATGAACTTGTAATTTATTTTTTTGACGGGAAAATTAAAGAAACTAGATTTTATAATGTTAATTGTAGATCCGGTATCGATGATACAGCGGAGCTTTATATCGTTCATAAGAACATTTATGAACGGGCTTCTTCTTCTTCGTTGTCCGGAGGCAATTTGATGAAAATTTTCGGACGTGTCCATTTTTGATTGGCCACTCGAACTAGGTCTTTGCCTTTTATGTGCTGGGTTCGGAGCACTTGAAGAAGCTTGGTTTGTTTGGTAATTTGCTGGGTATTGCACCTATGCCTGGTCTAGTTTCTGTTTGAA